>MU832076.1:0-88379 GCA_029204225.1 Diphasiastrum complanatum | reverse complement strand
TTGAAGCTTTGAAGTTACCTATGTGTGGCGAGATCATAAAGAGATGTCTTAATGATGCTAAGGAAGCAAAACCTTTCAAAGATTTTCTTGGTGGTGAAAATCCCAACCCAGAATCTTGGTTTGCCCTGGAAAATTGACAAGATGCTGATTTGTTAAAATTCCTTACATGGGTAGGTGAGATTCTGACCTGGAGGGTCGATCCTAAGTTCCTAAGGGGTGCTTTGGTTCATTGTGCTATAAAGGCGTACAATGGAACTAGACGGAATGGACTATTGATTGGATAAAGTAGGACGTCAATCATTTTGTTTCTGGTAAAAGTAAGAGATTGGAACTCGCTTTACCTTTGAAAAAGATGCTTGTGCAGTGGCTTAGCATTGGAGCCATCTCGATGCCGAATTCTAAAGTGGGCAACACTACTACTAATGTTGAGGGGGTGCATAGGGTGGTCGTGGACCTACAAGACCCATAGAGACCAAGAAATGCAGGATGAAGTTTATGGTGAAGCACAAGTTCCCCTCATAGTCTAAGTTGCACATTAAGTGAAGAACTATTGTGCCGTCCCTGGAGCCTGATGAAAAAGCCGACCAAAACTCTGATGTGCATTGAAGAAACATGAAGTTTCTACCCACAAAGCATTGCTAGCTTATGAACCCTTACCTGTAGAAATACAGATAAAGAGCCAACAAACCTTACTTGCAAAAATACACGGGAACTGCCCAAAGGCAAAAATCGTAAGCCAAACGCAACCGCAACGCACCGCAAGGGTCAACCTTATGGTTACAAGTGAAGACCGACGAAGCCAAGGGAAACCGCTAGGGAATCGCAAGGCTCTAGCATACGGTCCATTACGAAGCCAAGACAAACTGAAGGAAACCGGATGTACCCACTTGCAATCAACTAGTGAAGACCGAAGGCCACCGCGAAACAAAATAAGCGAAGACCAGTGAAAGCATTCAATGCTAGGATCAACCGCAAGGCACCGACCAATGCGATGCAGACCGAAGGAAACCGACAAGCTGAGGCTTGCAGTCACATGCGAAGTGAACCAAGGCAGTCCACGAAGGAAAAGAACCTTCACAACTGTACAAATACCACAAGAAAACGATTGCGGTCACATACGGCTGCAAAACCAGTGGATCTTCACGACCGAAGTACCAGGGACGACGATGCACAACTAGAAGTTCTTAGAACAAGCCTAACCAGTTTCTTATAATCAAATGATTAGCATTAACCCCCCTTTTCCTAGTTCCTATATAAACAGGATGAACGAGAGAGTTGAGTTGGTTGTTTTTGATGTGTCAGTGTTAGTCATGCAGTAGCGGACACACATTGTCATACAAACAGATATAGATTTAGTAGTAGCTAGTTTCTTGTAGGAAAGAATACCTCTCTTGCACCACACTAATCTAGGAAACCGACAACGCTTGAAAAACGTTGTTGTAAACTTATTTTTGAGAATAGAGGTGAGACATTCTATCTACGGCATATAATCTGTGAATGATTCATGATGCTTGCTTACAGAATTTACTTCCGCTATTATTCATGGGGTTTGGCATTTTGCAAGTAAATTGGTTGTGAGTTCCGCGAGTGAATGGAACTGGCATCTTTCGTCAAAAACCGGTTTCATAAAAAATTCAATGGAAGTTTACTTTCAAAAAATGAGCCAAACACTGAACAAAAAAAACCTTCGAAACTTTAAAATAAAGAAACAAAAAACATTTACAACAGAACCCAAACTTCAAAGTTGAAGCGTTGAACTGATTCTCTTTCACTTGTAAAAAAACATTCAAAAATTCTGGCTAATCTAACCCATCTTCACTAATTTGATCATAACTCGCCCATTATTGATCCAAATCATACAAACTTAGTACCTCTGAAAAGCTAACAACAAGCTCTATCAGCCTATGAATCAGATCAATGATTAAAGGTGCTTTGATAGGTCAAATTAACAACAGAACATGTTTGAAAATTTTGAAGAAAGAAAACTAACAAAACTAGAGCAAGGAATGAAGAATTGTCATAACTCCTTGGATACTAATCCAAATAACCTGCCATATGGATCAAATCAAAGCTAAGACAATGCTCTAAAACATTATGTAAAGAAACTTGAAATAAAAACTCAGATCAAATCTGAAAAATTCAAATCAAGTGAAAGCAAAATTCTAGCTACCTATTTTGATAGCTTTTGGAAAAAGTGCAATAACTTTTGCATCTCTTATCCAAATGCCTTGAAAACTGGTGAAAATGAAAGCTGAGACAAAGCTCTACAAACTTATTGAATCAAATTAGAAATGAAAAACGAATTTGAATGCCAAAAATTTGTCTGAACAGAACTGAAGAATTCAAAGTTAAAAATTGTCAAAAAGAAAGCTACAAATGCAATAAACTTATTAAATCTAATGACATTCACATAGAATCATCGTGAATTTAGCATCTATGCTCTGATACCAAGAAATGTCATGTGCCAATTCCCAAACTAATAGCAATAACAATGAAGTAGCTAAAAACAAGAAGAGAACAAAACAATCATGATAGCATATCAATAGAAAGCTAGAAACATGGAGATCACCATTAGGGCCCTTTTTGAACTCAAAAAGGGCCTCTTCCTTGCCTAAACAAGTTTCTTAATCATTAGTTTAATGCTAATCCATCCTACGTGACACTTTTACCATGGGTTACCACATAGAGTGAGCATGAGTTAAGAGCTATCTCTAAGATCTATTTTCATAGACTTTAGTAGGTTTGTTACATAGACTATACTAGGGTAACCTTAGAGTAGGACAAAGCCTATCATTGAATGTCATTCCAAAAGTACAACACATAGGACCTAAGCATGACACCATACTCCATGTCTAGCTCATTTCAAATGCATACTTCAAACTAACATTAAGCCAAATTCGTTTTTGAAGATCTTCTTGGACCTTGGACTTTTTCAAGATGGGAACAAAATGTCACCTGCATGTGAACTTAGAGGAGGAGTATTCCACAACCAAAGCTGCATGGGGTGTTAATCTGAACTCATACGAAATGCATTGTTGGAGGTTAAAAGGAATGAAAAATATCGATCTATGGGTAAAAGGTGATTTATATCCACCTGATCCATTGACCAATATTTCTCCTCAATTTTGTGACGTACATAGTTTGTTAAGGTTCGTTGGTGATGGTGCCAACGGACTTGTTGGCTACCGTCAAGTTATGGATTCTCAAAGAATCCAAGCTGAAATGCTAGCGAATAGTGCAAACATTCATATTACATACATGAATGAGCAATTAAAATCATTGCAACAAACAAATCAGACATTGGCTAAAGAGATAACAAATCTAAAATCAGAGCTCACCAGAACTGTCACAAAGTTTAAAGAATTGCAATCCTCAAACATTAGTCTTCAAAAGATATTATTTGGATTTCAGCGAAAGCGTCAAGTCTCAATGGATTACCAATCAAAAGACATTACGAAAAGGTGCAAACTAGATGTTCTGACACCAGGTGGTGGTGCTAGTAACGCAAGAGAAGATTTCTACAAGGTTGGGTGCACTCTTTTGCAAAATAAATGGGCATGTGAGTTGGATCCTCTGAAGGCTTGATAGAAAATCGCCTGCCCTGAAGGCTGATCTCTGCAAACCAATCAACAACAGAGGTGTGTTTGATCCTGGAGCATTTGGGAGTGTGCTTTGAAAACTAAGTTGGTGCTCTCTTGGTGCACCTCCTTGGTGCACCACATCTACATTTAGGACGTACCTCAAGATGCCACATCCAGACATGCATTTTATGTTTCAGTTCGGTGACAGCGAGGAACTTGGATGGCTCTGTCCACAGGTTTCAGCTCAGTGTTTACAGCTCAACTCAGTGTTCAGCTGAAAAAAAGTGACCTAACCCTACATATATAGCCTTAGCCCTAAACCCTAACCTGATCTAACCCTAAACCTAAACCCCCTCTCTCTCTCTCTCAGCAACAAGGTACGCAGAGTAAAAACAGAGGCATTGATCCGTAGCTTTCTCTCACTCAATATTCCAACCTCTGCTGCAGTTTGACCCAGACCATAAGCAACACTTATTAAAGCTCCTACAAATCTGCTTAGATCTGATGCTGCAGCAACTCAACCTACAACACCCGATCTCCTACCAAATAGTCTTTTGGATACTGAGCAAGCAGCATCTGCCTAAGAATTGTATTCCGCTTCAGAATTGTCAACTGACAATTGCCGCAACATTGTTAAGTAAGCATGGAAAGATTCACTTCCCAGCCGAAGCAAAGGTGGATCACACATCCGTGATGGCGTGCAACTCCTGTAGTCTAAAGCGTGTGGAGTAATCACTATTAACGTTATGTGCATGAACAGCCACAGTATGCAGACCAAAAGCCTGATTCTCTCACCCAAAGCCAGACGGAGAACAGTTTCAGTTTGAACACAAACTCCTTCAACACAATCTACCATCACCAATGGATCATACGCCTAACCTCCAACAATGGATCGGATTAATTGTATAGATATGATTACCGAGTGGTGAGACTTCGGCCAGACAAATTGTCTTCATCGTCACCTTGTACAGGCTTTAACGCGGTTCAAATTGAATCACATTCACGACACTGAATCACGTCGTCGAAAACCTCCTCGGTCAAATCCTCACTCGGTTACCTCTCTCTCTCTCTCTCTCTATACCATATTCGGTCGAGATTTCATTGCCCTTCTCTCTCTATTTGAGATCTCTCTCTCTCTACCCTCACCCTGACTCGGTCCAACTCTCTCTCTCTCTCTCTCTCTCTCTCCACCCTACTCGGTCCAACCCTCTCTTTTTCTTCTCCCTCTCTAACCTCCCCTCCCTCACTTTTTGCAGCCAGAAGGCGCCTTCTCTGGATATTCCACCAGGAGTATCCTGTGAAAGATTTGAATTTCTCCCTATCACAAAAGCAATCTCTAAAAAAAAATTGTTGACCGTTTTAAATTTTTTCACGGTTTTCCTATTCTTCAACGAGCATTCTAATGTTTCATGGATTTCAAATTGTTATCCATTCCAATGTGTAAAATTTTTAATAAGGACCCTTCTCTAAGTTTCCATTAACTACTTTATCATTTGTTTAGCGACCATAACTTCCTAGTGTGAGCTCGGTGAAGTAAAAACAAAAAGTGATCAAAACGATAAGACGAACTCACCGAGACTATCCAAACTCATGTTGTCACACTTCAAAATGGGGGGTAAGGGAAAACAAACGGTGGCAATGTTGCAAGAAATGAGACAAGATCGGCAAGAAATGAAAGAAAATGATGAGGTGAAATGGACAAAATTGTTTGATAGCCTAGCTGGTAGACAAGAAAAGATTGCGGGAGTTGACCAAAGATATAATGAGCCATCCACATCGTTCCAACTACCATCTCCATCACAAATTGTAAAATATTCTCAGGATGTTCGAAGAATTGACATGGACAAGGGAAAGCAAGTATTACATAGTCATATTGAGTATCCGGTCAAACTTGGTAATGACAGGGAAATGTCCGAGCAACTAGCACAACAATCTATAGCAGCCAGAGGTGTGCCAACGAATGGTCATCAAAATGTCCAACAAAGAGGTGAAGCTTCAAGAATAAAACATTTTGAGGATGATGAACAATCTGATAGTGAAAGTCAGGACTCAAATCAAGGAGAGCACATCGATACTGATCCAGAAGGAATTGTCAACATTGGGAACCCACTACAATCATGTCTTGGGAATCAGAATGGTAGTGATCAAGAGGAAATGCCTATTATGGAAGATCCAATGCAGGAAAATAATTCAAGGGAATATGATGATTCTTCATCAACATCATCAGAGGATGAACCAGAAGAGGGAATTGATGAAGACAAACAGTTACCCACGATGGAAAAGCCTATTCAACAGATGGATCAGCCAACTTTATCAACAACTCTTGATTTTTCATTGAATTCACAAGAAATGGCCAGCACTGGTATAGGGTGTACACAAGATTGGCAACATCAATGTAATTCCCAATTTGAATCGAACAAGAAAATGTTGATTGCAAATACAATGTCAATGCAAGGATATCGAAAATCAGCTGGGGATAACGAAGATGATGCAGAGGATTATGAGAACAATCTTTTTGTTTTCGATATTGATCTTCAATTGAACAATATAAAGGCCAGTTCAGACAATGAAGCTGTCAATGAAGCAAATCACTCAAGGACCTCATCTTCCTTGAAATCACAGAACTGTTGCATCACGTTCAACCATAAGACTTGTCTAATACTTTTTGTGAAATGGAATTAGACAAGAATAAAACTGATCTATATGAATGTTTCACATTCATTATAGAGTGCACAACGGAATGTGATGAAACTGGTAATATACAAACTGGAAATTGTCCTAGATATGAGATGGGACAAATATTCAAAGATCCATTATATCAAGATTTTCAGTTTGTGGTTCACAATATAAACCAAATGTAATAAATGTTGGTGGTCTTTCGTAAATCATATATGTTGCTCTAACTACGGTTAGATCAAGATAGACCTACTTTAACCACAAGTGTTAAATCCTGGGCACTCGGGAGACTCACGGGCAGCAATTACGGTCCAATCACAAGTCAGGTCGGCGGGAATTTTGAATTGTAAAAACATCTGACTGAAAAGCTCCAAATTTTTTTTGACTGGCAAGCAACATTACGGTCTTTCATAGGTGTAAATATATAACTGGGCCAAGTGTACGTTGAATAGTTGAAAAGTCAAAAACAACATCTTGACAAAAGGCGGTTTTGGTGCTCGAAATTCTTCTAATGTTTTATAGGTGTTTGAAGACTCAAGTAAGGTCAAGGGAGCAGAAAGGGAGTGTTGTTCAAGTTTACTTACTTGTTATATCTTATTTTGAGCAATTTCATGTGAATGTGTGCAAGTTGTCAAGATATGGTTAAACTAGTTACATTGTTTTGCATCATTTTGATGTTGGAGTTGTACTAGCACTCTTGGCTGATTTTGCTTATGGAAATGAAGCTCAAGGAGGCTCATTATGTCACTCATTCATGGTCAAGTCATCAAGTGATGATGATATCTTGTGGCAAGATGGCAATGGATGCACATTCATGGCTTTCTTGGTGGAAACATATCAAGGAAGGACAAAGATAGAGGAGACATGCAAGCATTGGTTGATCACTCACATTTATTGTTTGTTTGCTGTCATTTTCTAGAGAGTTTAAAGGTGGAAGCATGGAGGAATCATTGCATTTACATTCTATTTGGTTCTTCATGTTCTAGTTACACATTATGTAAAATTGATGTAAGAAATAGTGAAGCATCCAATGTGGATATATTCTCTATATCAATTATGAAAGCTATTATAAAACCATCAAAAGAAAGTCTATTCTTGGAATGTAAATAATTCTTAAGATGGATCAAAGTTATGTGGTAAAACTAGTAGAAGAGGGAGTGTGAAAAACATGAACTAGTTTAGTTTAGTCAAGTTGTGTTTATTTGGCAATTTTGAGGCCAATATGCATTTTCAGCTTAGAGATAGACTCTATAAAGCTAATAAGGTCTAAGAATAGTGGATTTACTATTTTTGAAAACTTAGGCAAGTTGGACCTACTCTAATTGGTTAGTAGAGATGCCTAGAAACTTCCACAAGTAGATAAGCTTGTGTAATAGCATCCAAATAGGGCAAGAGAATGCTATAAATAGACTACAAGTGTGAGAGAAATTTATCTCTCTCATTCATTCTTATGGAAGATATCTCTTTGGGCTCTATATCCATTTTTGGCATATTTGTGGTGATAGGCTACAAGATTGCATATCAAGTTCTTGGCAATTGCATATAGATTTTGAAATAATCAATTTGTGATTTTGTCAAAACCCTAATTTTGATTGGATCTCTAGATTGCGAGGTTATTGAACTTCATTTGAGTGTGTTTCAATCATAGGAAGTGGCAAGAGCCATTAGATTGAGAATAGATCATAGGTTGATCAAGATTTCACTATTCTATGTGTTGATTTGCTTGGTATAAGTGCTAGAAGAAAATTGAGAAGTTTCATATCTGACAACATTTGTTGTTGTTCAAAGGAGTGCTTTGTGCATTGAAACAGGTTGAAAGAGAGGATCAGCTCATTGCTACATGGCTACATCAAGTGGAGTCATGTTGGAAGCAATGATAGGCTTACCTCAAGTAATTCAATATGGAAAGTAATTTGTAAAGTAAAAATTATTCATTATCTTCTACTAATTTGTAAAGTAAAAATTTGATTCATCAAATAAAATGTGCTAGCAAGGTCCCTATTCCCACACATAAGGAATTACAATATTGAGCCAACAAAGTCTACAAATATGTTACATGACTTTGAATGATAAATAATGCGCTTGCACCATTGTAAAAATATTCTTCACATGTTTTGGATGGGTATTCTTAGTTTTAATTGTCAATGGATTGAGTGACCATATAGGATGCTCAAAAATTTTAATGAAAAATTAGTGATTGCAATGATATTTTTGTTAGAAAATATCTATAATAAACCATTTATCTATAACTAATTAAAAAAGGATCAAAATCTATGAAGTTTTCTCACACATCTTTTATCTCCAAACACACAAAATATAGTGATGTTGTGGGTTATATGTCAAGAGCAGATGTATATGCATGTGTGTTGTATACATAAAAAGGACAACATGCTCAAATGCGAACCACTCAAGTACTATTCTCAATAGTATATAGACTAGCTTTTTCAATTGAGAAGTCGCTTTCTCTCTTGTACTAAGTAGTATGTAAATTAGAGGTTTGAAAAATATACAAATATTGTTCCTTATGTACTCATGTACAAAAAACTTTTGAAAAATTAAAAGAACTCTAATTAAAACAAATAACAATAACCAAACACATATGCTACAACAATATCACATGCCACGTGGTAGGTGCTTTTTAAAAGGAGATTTTCTTTCAGTTATGTGGAAGAACTAGTAACAACAAACAAAACATGTATTTGCTAGGAAATTCACCAAACCAGATTTTGTTTGACTACGCATCATGGTGCAATGATTCAAGGTTGGAATTTACCAAACTAGATGTGTGTTGCAATAACAACATTTCTTAAGCTTGTAAGTAATGTACACTTGTATATAGCTTTAGTGGATTTTCGCAAAATGAAAATGAAAGCCGAGCATTGTATGCACTTGTGTAGCAATACTTTAGGGATTGAGTTAACAAAAGTGGACCATTGCAAGCTATCAATTAGATGCTCTTCAAGCTATACCAAGAAGCAAGCTAACTCTCCTCAAACTTGACAATTGTATTTCTCCAAAGCAAAGCAATAATTACAAGTTAGGGTGTTACTAATCCCTCGTGTACTATTAAAAAAACTACATCAATGTTGAGAACAAATGAGAGATGAATTATGAAAGACATGTAACCTAATATGTGGCACCAACAGATTAAAAAAGAAAACAATAATTTGAAGCACATTGTTGGCAGATTCCAAGGAATCTCCAAGATGCCGAGTTGAGCTATTATAAAGAGCACCTCTCACCCTAGACCGAGGAGGTCTTAGAAGGAAGAGAGAAGGATGAAGGTGAGAGCCAAGAAATACTAGCTAGGAATACAGTTTTAATTCATGTGAGCCTCATGGTGAATCCCAAGAGAAGGAATGACCATGTAGGAGCTAGTAGTATTTCTAGGCAATGCAATAAATGTAGACCCCTCTTAAATAAATTAGACTCGAGCCACCTTTTGATGGTGACCTCTAGTGGAAGAGCTAATTTCATTTGGAATTTGTAAATTGGTGGAATTGCCACTTAGGCTCCACATGGGCAGCCTCATAGTCCATTTAAGAGCCCCCCTCTCTTGTGAGAGAGCTTTACATGTATTGTCATTTGCTCTTGTATGAAAAAAGAAAGATCTTCCATGAGTTCTTGGCATTCTTGAAGCTCCTTGTTTATGACAGCTTTCTTGAGTGATTCTTTTATGAACATGCACTTCCATTTCTTGAATGTGGTTGTGGATTAGTTGTGGAATAGATTTAATTTCCTGCTTTTTTTTCTTTTGTAATGTGGATTAGAGTGGAATAGATTTCTTGTTCTTGTTTTAAAGTAGTTTCAGCATACGAGTAAACTAAACAGGCTAGAAATGTGGAGTAGATCTTGCATAATCTAGACACTCCAGTTCTTGATGTTCTTGGGCTATCCAAGAATCAAGAGATGGGTGTTTCTTTGGATTGTCATTATGCTGGTAGTTATTTAGTTTCTTGTTTCTTGTTTTCAGTTTTAAGAATCTGTAGATCAATCTAAGCATATTATTGTTTTCTAATGTTTTAGAGATAGTTAGTAGCAAGAACTGATTGGAAATTCATCCGCGTTGCTTGCAGATTTGTAAATGAATGGTTTTCAGTTGCATGTGTAATTATGTGCATGTATTGGAGTGAACGATTACCTGATCATCCCACTGATAGACTGGGAAACATACTATAATGAACAATAACCTTTCTGCCTGATTTGGCTTTGAACCAAGAAGATAACGCCTAATGAGCCAACGACCTGGAACGGGCAGAAACATCCAATTTTAGAGATAAGAAATCAACTAGTGGAAGAGTGAATTGTGTTCACAGATTCTCAATAGGAATCTGTGAACATTTGACACCATTCCCGCCAGTAGACACACGTGCAACCTACACAAAATTGAAATAGCTGTGCTATCCAACAGGTTCTTGAAGTCCCACGCTCTCCATCTTGTCCGAGTCCGTCACTCTAGGTTCGACCAAGTCTCTGGCTCAGCCGAGTCTTCACGTTCCACACCTGGCCGAGTCCCACGACTTACGTCTCGAGTTAATATTTGATTTCGACCGGACCCTCCACATAGACTCTCGACCGAGTCCATGGTTACAATCTCAACCGGGTCCTACTCATCAGATCTCGACCGAGTCTCCAGTTAAGATCTTGACCGAGTCTCTAGTTAAGATCTTGACCGAGTCTCTCTGTTAAGATCTCGACCGAATATCTCGTTAAGATCTAGACTGATCTCGCCCAAAAATTTCTCACTCAAGTTTTGATCCTACCTTTCAATCCGATCTCGATCGAATTTTTCAGTCCGATCTCAACCAAAATTTTTAGTCCATTCTCGACCGAGTATTTCTATCACAGATCTCGACCGAATCCATCAATCAGATCTCAACCGAGTCTCTATAGTGTCATCTTAACCGAACCCATTTTTCAAATCTCAACCGAGTCATTGCATTGACATCTCAACTGAGCCGAGTCAACTTGGAACTCAACTCTATATTTGACTAAACTTTACCACTATCCAATTGCCACAACTATCAACTAAGTCGTTTTGCAATACCACTACCTTGAATACTGTGCCATTTGGATATATACAAATCACTATACTCTGATTAATATAACTTGATATATTTTAAATTCAGAGTGTCGTTTAAAAAAACAAAAAACAAAAAAGGAGTCCAAGAAGCCCAAATACCCAATCCTAAGGTGCTCTAAACTTTTCATATGGATCGTCCTTACGATCCTAATTCTATAGAGGACTATCCACCAAAGATGGTATCGCCTTCTACAGAGCAAGCTAGATATAGTAGGTACTCTCGCATGAAATCACAAACCCATGATCCATCCACCAACCTATTCGAGAGATGGGAGCCTATGAGAGCTGAAGTTGCCTATGACAGACCACAGTTTCATGTTGTTGAGTCATCACATGCAAGAGCTCACTTAAATGGGGCTTTTGCCAACCACGGTCCTCGTACTAAAAATGCACACCCAAGCTAGACCTTCCTAAGTATGACAAAAATTCTAACCCTCAAATATTTTTCCAAGTCTTTGAGAATGCTTGTGATGTGGTGAGACATCTCCTGAAGCCATGGTACAACTCTTCTCGATGACCATAATCGATCAAACACGAGAATGGTTCTTCAACTTGGATCATGAAGATAAATGAGATTGGTCACTCTTGAAAGAAGCCTTCATCAAGCGATTCAAACCGTTTCATTCGATTGAGAGTCCATTTGGGCTTAGAACCTCTCGTCGCTGTGGGAGGACCGCAGACGACCACAGCCGGACCGCACTAGGGACCGTAGAGCACCGTAGAGACTGCAGAGGCTCACAGAGCTCGTAGATGACCGCAGAGAACCGTATATGACCGTAGAGGTCGCAGATGGCCTCAGAACCTCCTTCCGCGGTGGGAGGACTGCAAACGACCATAGCCGGACCCCACTAGGGACCACAGAGGACCACAGAGACCGCAGAGGCTCGCAGAGGTCGTAGATGACCACAAAGAACCATATATAACCGTAGAGGTCGTAGATGTCCTCAAAACCTCCCGCCGTGGTGAGAGGACCACATATGACCACAAACAGACTGCATTAGGAACCGCAGAGTTCGCAGAGGACCGCGGAGGTTGTGTTTCGGTCGCAGAGGTTGCAGAGGACCATAGAGGGACCGCATTAGGGACCGTAGAGGACCGCAGAGATCGTAAAAGTCACAAAAAACCCACAGAGGGACCGTAGATGATCGTAGATGACCATAGACGACCATAGCCAGACCACACTAGGGATCGCAGAGACCGCAGAGGCTCGTGTGAAAATTGTCAACATTTCCTTGTCTAGTTTTAGGCCAAAATTGCTAAAAATGGCACATAGTTTAGGATCTGACTTTTCACACGTGTGAAACAGGTCTAGATATTTTTAGTAAGTGTATTTTTTCAGTATGAAGAAGTGTCAAACTTCAAGACCTTCGAAATGAGTCCATTTTCATGTATTTTGGACATATATGCCAATTTTACCTATATAGGGCATATTTTAGGTAAGGAGGGTCTAGAGAGAGGAGAGAGAGTCATCTCTCTCAGCTATATATAGCAGGTAGGCCGTGGAGAAACAGGTTGGAGCAGATCCATTGTATTCATTTGCTTAATGAGAGATTTTTCTATTGGGTTCTCCTTCCATTGTTGGCATTGTGTAGTGATTGAGTTCAAGCTTTGTGTGTATGATCTTAGGTGCTTTCCAAAAGTGGTAGGCTGATGTATTATGGACTGTATAATGCTATTTTGGGCCGCACTTGATGTTTATGGAAGTTTCCATTTGTGATAAATGCTTTTTGATCAAGTTCTTTGCATTCTAGGTAGCATAGAATGTGTTGCCAATTCCTAGCTTATGTAGTTTGGAGTGCAAGCATTCAAGCCAATGATCTTGGAGTTTAGATCCACTTAGGATCTGTATTTTTCACATGGTATCAGAGCTGGTTGGCTTCTATTTACAGTAAGTATTCCATTTTTGGTGATATTTGGATGTTTGATCAAGTTCTAGCATGATTTTGCATTGCTTTGTTGATCAAATCTTACTAACCTTTGTTTTGTGAGTTGAACTTGTGGATCAAAAGCATATTTCAGGTCTATTGAAGATCAGAGGCTGAAAAGAAACTATTTTGGATCAGATCATAACACCTAATCATTTGTGATTGTGAGGCTTGTGCATATTCAATACTAACAATGTTCTTTTCAATCCTATTGTTGACAATCTCCATTCTTGGATGAACACTCTCCTTAAGTGGATGAAACTTCTCCTTAAGTGGATGACAAATGCTCTTTTGAGTGAGTTGTAATTCTCCTAAAGGCTGAGCAAAGCTCCCATTTGGATGAAAGATCCCCTTTTTTGGGTGAACATATTGTAAGCTCCATTGTGAAGAGCATATTGTAAAGATTGTCATCAATTTTGGCATAATTTTTGGTGTACTTTGTTGAGCATGTAAGTAACTCTCCTTATGTAATTTGATTGGAGCATTTGCTGGAAGGTGTTAACCATTATGCAAGTGTGTTTTCAGGTTCTTAACAGGTTGAGGAACATTCTCATGTGAAGTGATCTTAGATCTACATCTAAACACCAAATTTTGACAAGATAGTGAAGCTAGTCTTGTGATTCACTAAGTGTGCTCATTCATTCACCTCTAAATCTTGTATTTATCACTTGCTGGAGTTTATAAACTTTTAGAAGTGTGGTTTACATGTGGTTTTACAGGTTGAATCAATATCTTGGTGTGGTGATCATATGTTGATCAAGTTTGTTCATTACTAGGTAATTTTGGCATCCTAGTTTTGGGTATTTTCTAAGAATGCAAGTAACTCTTCACACCATAACTTGATTTGGTCACTTGCTGGAAAGTTTGAGAGCTTAAGCAAGAGTGTGTTCAGGTTGGTTTGAGTTTGTAATCCATTCTTAGTGTGTGCAAAGTGTTGCATGTGTTTCAATCTTCCTTTCTATGCTTGAAAGCCAAATAGTTTCAAGATAGAGGTCATTTAGGGTTCTAAATCTTTTAAGATCTTCTCCTTCTTCATTTATTGAGAGAAAGGAGAGTGCTAGGTGCATTAGAACAGAGCCTAAGGACACAAGAAGATATTAGCATCATGACATCCAATGGTGGAATCATGTTGGAAGCTAAAGAGAGGTTAAACTCTACAAACTATTCAACTTGGAAAGTGAGGATGGAGTCTTTACTAGAGTTGAATGAGCTAATGGATATAGTTGTGGGAATTGAAGAAAGACCTCTAATTCTTCAAGAGCAACTAAATTTTGATAGAAGGGCTAAAAGAGCCTTACATATCATAAAGATGAATGTTACCAATGAACTTCTTAAAGAAGTTGGTAAATGTACTTCTTCAAGTGAAGCATGGAATGCTTTAAAGAAGATCTATGAGTCCAAATCCACATCTAGGGTTCTCACCCTAAGAAGGCAAATCTTCCAAAGTTGTCAAAGAGAGGGAGAGAGTGCACATTCATTTGTCTTGAAGGTTAAATCCTTGAATGATGATCTAGCATGCATAGATGAAAGCATAAAGGATGGGGAACTAGTTCAAGTCATGTTGAATGGTTTGCTTGATGAACATTCTAACCTTGTACAATGCTTTGCTATACAAAAGTCCTTGCCAAGTGTCAATGACTTGCAAGAGATCTTGGTGGCTGAAGAGCATAGGTTGCAAGCCAAAGGTGGTGGTGCATCAACACAAGGTGGAGATGAAGAAGCTCTTTTCACAAAGGGCAAGTTCAAAGGCAAGTGGTCCAAGCAAGGTAGTTTGGAGCATGGAAAGCATTCTTCTTCTTTGCAAAGTAGGAAGCAAGATAAGTCCAAGTTCAAATGTTTTTATTGTGGAGTGAAAGGACATTTTGCAAATGAATGCCATAAGAAACAAAATGCTAGATCTACGTTGAGATCTAATGTACTTCTTGGAGATGATAATTGTTGTGCTAACTTGGCAAGCTTTGGTGAATCTATGGTCAATTTTTTGGATCCATTGGATCTTGAAGATGGACTAGTGCTACCTACTAGTCAAATGGAGTCATGTGGAGCTAAATTAGCATCATGTTTGTACTCTTCTACTCATGGACTTCCAAGGCTTGTTGGTTCTTCAATGGTGCTAGATGGCAAGTGCAAAAATGGAAAAGGTAAGGAAGGAGCTAACTTCATCAATGGAGTTGATGAAGATTCTTCTTTGGAAGTGATTGTTGCTAATGACTTGTTTGTTCATATGGAAAAAGATGGAGATGCTAAGTGTCATTCTTTGCAAGAAGATGGTTGTTCTTCTAATTCTTTTCATATTGATGTATGTAATCATGTGGGAAAAGATGATGGTGCTTTGAGCATGCTTGAAGGAAATGGTTCTTTTACATCTTTTTGTGATAAAGTCATTTGTGCAACAAGTGGTGTCACATTTCTTCATAAAAAGAGTAGATCAAAGGTTTCTATCATGAGACTTGGTGAGGGAGATCACAAGTCAAAAGGAAGAGAAGTATGTGAAGTGTTCAAAGTAGGATGTACTTTGAATGATGTTTTTATGAACGATAGTGAGGAAGAATCATTATCATATGACTCATTACCTAAATCATTGAGTAGAAGTTCATGTTTGAAAAGAGAGAGTACTTCAATCACTCTTATGTTGAAGGTACTAAGGATTCTTTTCTTGGCTTCTAATATTCAAGAGTCTTCTACTTCTTATGGTGCAACTATCAAGAGGGAGGTTTCTAACTTTTGTGGTGCTAGCATTAAGAGGGAGTCTTGTGAAGGAAAGGGCAATGGAAGAGTGGTTCTTGGGAAGATCCAAAGCATGGATCTAACATCTCTTCATCAACTCAAAGCATTCTATGATTGTGGTGGATTGTTCATTCATGGTCAAGATGGCAAAAGGTTGGTTGAAGAAGACTACATGGAGCAACTCAAGTGGCAACTTCTTCAAGGCAAGGGAGATATCATTGGTGAGCTTATTGAGGTTTGTTATGAACTCAAGAGGGCTGTTTTGATTAGGTTTGATACTCATCTTCACCTACTCTACTTCATGTTAAATGGAAATGTTGGAATCTATCTTTTGGTTTATGATGGTGGCATTGTTTTCACTAACTATAGTGAAGGGTCAAATTTGAGCACTGATGAGATCTTGTGGGATCTTAATCATGTGTTTGAGAGGGAGTATCTTCAGAGTTTCAGATCTGAAGATGTTCACATATGCAAGATCTTTGATGTCTTATTGGAAGATCAAGAGGTTGATCTTGGATTGCTTCATCAACACCAAGAGACAAGTGGCAATTCGAAGCTAGTGAAAAGCATCAAAGAAGAGACAAATGGTCAAGGCATTTTGGATCTATTTTTACAGGTTCTTGAAGGTTCAAGTAAGGTCTTTGGAGCTGCAAGGAAGTGTCTTCTTACTCTACCTCACTTGCCTAATCTCATGTATGAACATTGTTATGTCAATGTGTTGAAATTGTCAAATTTCAATAAAACTAGTTCCATAGTTTTGCATCCTTTGGATCTTGGAGATGGAATAGTTATCATTGCTGGTTTGTATGATCAAGTACATGAATTCATTCAGATCTTGAAAGGTATTGAAGTGGTCAATATGTTTTCTTTTGAACAAAGTTCAAGATCTAGTATTCTAGTGTTGGCAAATTGGCAACTTGTTGACATTGTAGGATCAAGCGTTGTGTGCAAATCTTGTGGAGGTACTTCAAGTATTTCAAGTTCAGGTTTTGGTCATTCAAATGGAGTAGGGAACACATCTTTTTGGCATTCATTCACTCAAAGGCTTTCATGGATTGAAGATCTACAAAGGCAAGGTGGTGATGGAAGTTCATTCATGGAGATACATGTTGCATTCACTATATGTATAGTGAAATGTGGAGGAGGCATGCAAACACTTGTTGATCACTTTCATTTACAACTTGTTTGCTGCTATTTTACAGAGAAACCAGAGATGGATACATGGAGGAATTCATTAATTGAGATTCTATGTTCTTTTACATGTACCATTTTTATGATTCTATGTAAAATTGATGTAAGAAATAGTGAAGCATCCTATATGGACACTATTATCTATATCAATTATGTTGTGTCCTATTTTGTACATATTAGGATCCTTGAGAAGAGATCTATTCTGATGATGGAGATCATTCTTAAGTTGGAACAAAGTAGTGTTGTAAAACTAGCAAGTTAAGTTGAAGAGGGAGTGTGAAAATTGTCAACATTTCCTTGTCTAGTTTTAGGCCAAAATTGTTAAAAATGGCACATAGTTTAGGATCTGACTTTTCACACGTGTGAAACAGGTCTAGATATTTTTAGTAAGTGTATTTTTTCAGTATGAAGAAGTGTCAAACTTCAAGACCTTCGAAATGAGTCCATTTTCATGTATTTTGGACATATATGCCAATTTTACCTATATAGGGCATATTTTAGGTAAGGAGGGTCTAGAGAGAGGAGAGAGAGTCATCTCTCTCAGCTATATATAGCAGGTAGGCCGTGGAGAAACAGGTTGGAGCAGATCCATTGTATTCATTTGCTTAATGAGAGATTTTTCTATTGGGTTCTCCTTCCATTGTTGGCATTGTGTAGTGATTGAGTTCAAGCTTTGTGTGTATGATCTTAGGTGCTTTCCAAAAGTGGTAGGCTGATGTATTATGGACTGTATAATGCTATTTTGGGCCGCACTTGATGTTTATGGAAGTTTCCATTTGTGATAAATGCTTTTTGATCAAGTTCTTTGCATTCTAGGTAGCATAGAATGTGTTGCCAATTCCTAGCTTATGTAGTTTGGAGTGCAAGCATTCAAGCCAATGATCTTGGAGTTTAGATCCACTTAGGATCTGTATTTTTCACAGCTCGTAGAGGTCATAGATGACCATAGAGAACCGTATATGACCGCAGATGTCGCAGATGGCCTCAGAACCTCTCGCCGCATCGGGAGTACCGCAGACGACCACATATGGACCACACTAGGGATCATAGATGACCACAAAGTTTGTAGAGGACCGTAGAGGAACCGTAGAGGACCGTAGAACTCATAACCTCTTGCCACGGCGGAGGATCGCAAAGGGACCACATTAGGGACCGTAGAGGACCGCAGAGGTCGCAGAGTTCGTAGAGGACCATAGAGGACAACAAATGATCGCAGAGATCACAGAGGATCACAGAGGGACGGCATTAGGGACCGTAGAGGTCACAGATGATTAATTAACATCTTGAAATTCTCTTGTCCATTTTTGAAAATGGATTTTGCCAAAGTCCAAAATTAATTGATACTGTGTTTGAAACTAGAGCTTGATGTGTACTCCAGCTGCACTATGTGAAAGATTTCAGATCCTTAAGATCCAATCTACTTGAATGATCTTTGGTTAGAAAGAGAAATACACTACCAATTTCACCAATGTAGAAAAATCAGCATCTACACACAATTTGAGATGCAAACACTAATAGAACTTGATCAAACTTGAATGACATGATTATGTACTGTTGCTGTCCGTACAAAACTAGCAAGCTACTGTATTTCACACGTGTGGATCCAAAAATAGCAAATATAGATCATTCTACACATAGAATTGCAAGCAATCACCAAGATAGTGCACCAATGGATAGTAGAACCCAAGAGAACCATGTATAAGCATGAAATGAGATAGATAAGAGAGAAGATGACTCTCTCCACGAGTTACATCCTTTTATAGCAGGTCCAAACCCTATTTGGCCACTTGGCTTTCCCACCAAAATGCTAACCCTACCAATTTTGGGTCTAGATTCAATGTACCCAACTTATTCGAATTGAATCTACTCAAACTCGCATTCTATCTTTCCCACACTTTCAAAAAAGTGTTTATTCAAATGAAATTTAGACTAATGAACTTTGAAAAGTCAACCTCTAAGTCTAAAACAAGTTTTGGCCTCAATATGCCAAATATGCAAAATGTGATGAAACTAGTTGAATCTTTCACACTCCCTCTTCAACTAGTTTTAGCATAGACTTTGATAATACTCCAAGTGAAGTCCTATGCTTCATGAACAAGTCTTTTCCCAATTATTTGGTGAGGATATGAGCTACACATTCCCTTGAAGACACATGTTGAAGCTCCACCTCCTTTGCAATGACTCGCTCCCTCACAAAATGATATTGTATCTCAATATGCTTGCTCCTAGCATGAAAGATAGGATTGGATGCCATTCTTTGGGCTGATTGATTGTCACAAAAGATGATTGGGCTCTCTGAAAAATCCAGCAAGTGAAGATCCTTGATCATCCTCTTGATCCATACCATCTCCTTTGTGCAATGTGTAAGAGATTTGTACTCGGCCTCACTAGATGACAATGAGATAGTGGCTTGTTTCTTTGACATCCATGATATAGCTCCATCACCTATGAAAATACAATAAGAACCAATGGATTTTCTATCCATTACATCTCCAGCGTAGTCTGAATCGGAAAATCCAAAAAGATTAGGTGATGATCCCTCATACAACATGCCAAAATCTCGAGTTCCAATGATGTACCTCAAAACTCGTTTTCCTAGCTTCCAATGCTCCTAGCATAGTTTTTGCCAATAGAACTTTGATCCATCATAAGAATGATCTTCTTCCTAAGAATAGATCTCCTTTCAATGATCATGTAATGCTCAAAATAGAAACAACCATAATTGATATAGAGAATAGTGTCCACTTGGGATGCTTCACTATTTCTTACATCAATTTACATGTAAAAATGTGACTAGAACATGAAGAATCAAATAGAATGTAAGTGAGATGATTCCACCATGCTTCCAACTCTGAACTCTCTAGAAAAATACAGCAAACAAACAATAAATGTGAGTGATCAACTTTTGCTTGCATGTCTCCTCCTCCTTTGTCCTTTGTTGCCTTGTATCCACCATGATACTCCATGAATGAGCCTCCATCTTCATCTTGCCACAAGAAACCATCAAACCTTGGAAATCCATGAGTAGGTGAGTACATTAATGATGCAAATCCAGCACCACATGACTCCATAAACCAAGTAGTTTGCACTAGTCCATCTTCAAGATCTACTTGACACAAGAAAATGACCATGAATTCACCAAAAATTGACAATCTCCAAGTATTGGCACCAAGTAGCTCAACACTTGAGAACTTAGCCATGGATGAGTGACATAATGAACCTCCAATAGCTTCATTTCCATCAGCAAAATCAGCCAAGAATGCTAGTACAAATCCAACATCAAAACAATGCTCACCATTGTAGCTAGTTTTACCATATCTTGACAATTTGCACACATCCACATGAAATTGCTCAAACATGAGATAGAACAAGTAAAGTAAACTTGAACAACACTTCCTTGCTGCTCCTTTGACCTTACTTGAGTCTTCAATATGCTGTAAAAACAGATCCATAACACCTTTGCCAATTACCTCTCCTTTGATGCTCTTGACAAGCTCCAGATTGTCACCTTCCCTTTTGACTAGTTGAAGTGCTTTGAGATCAACCTCTTGATCTTCACCTTGACCATCAAAGTCATTGAACAAACTTTGTTTTCCAGATCCATTACTTAATCTTACAGCAAGATAACATCCATCCACTTGCATAGCTCCATGTACACAAGAAGATCTTCCAAAAGGTGTTTCACTCTTCATAAGAGATCGATACTCAAGATCCATTGCTTGGATCCACTCCTCTTCTTTCCTTGCTTGATCTACACTTGTAGGCTCATCCAAAGAGGTTAGGAAAGCAACATAATTTCCAGAAACTACTTGCTTACCCTTTTGATCATATGTGAGCCTTGAAGGTACTTGTCTTTCTCTTGATGTTCTCCTTGGATTTTGACTTGATGAAGGTCCATCATCACCACCATCCAAAGTAGGATCCTTCTCATCAACATCAAGAATGTTAGAACCATCTACTTTACCATCAATCATGCTTGAAGACACCTTTGGAATGTTCTCCTCATCAAAGATGACGTCTCTACCAACAATCACTTTGTTAGTAGAAGGAATGTAAACCTTGTAGGCTTTACTCACCTCACTATATCCAACAAAAATACCTCTTCTTGAAGATAGATCCTCCTTGGTCCTATCATCAAGAGTAATGTTGACATAGCATGTGCATCCAAAGGTTCTTAGAAAGTTGACACTCGATCTCCTCTTGAATAGCATCTCAAAAGGTGTCATTCCATCCAAAATAGCACTCGGCCACCTATTGCACAAGAAATTGGCACACAACAAAGCTTGATCCCAAAATGGTTTGTCAAGATTAGCACTTAACCTCATAGCTTTAGCACTTTCACATAAAGTTCTATTCTTCCTTTCAGCCACTCCATTTTGTTGTAGGGTCCTTGATGTTGTATACTCCCTCTTGATCCCATGCTCATCACAAAAGGCCTTGAACTTGTTTGATATGTACTCACCACCATTGTCACCTCTCAAGCACTTGATCTTTGTGGAAAATTGGTTCTCCCTTGCATTCTTGAACTTGACAAAGACATCATACACTTCATCCTTGCTCTTTAGTAGATAGATCCAACAAAATCTACTAAAATCATCAATGAATGTTACATACATCTTAGCTCCACTATTATCTTGATAATGTTCTTTATGTTCCTAAGTTAACCAAGAATTTGCTTAGTGTTGGCCAGTTAATGGATAGTGGCCTAGATGTACAATTTAAGCATGGAGTTTGTTCCATCCTTAGAAATGATGAATGTATAGCCAAAGGCTTTAAGCAAGGTAGATTGTTTAAGCTTGATGCTATTATTGCAGTGGAGAGTGTTAACTTGGCAAAGGTGGAGCTATCAAAGGTGGAACTGTGGCACAAAAGGTTGGGCCACCCCAACTACAAAGCCATGGAATCTATGGTTGCAAAGGAGCTTGCAGTTGGACTCCCCAAGCATTTGTCAAAGTGTGGGAAGAGATGTGAAGCATGCAACCTCTCAAAGGCTCACAAACTACCCTTCTCAAGATCTACATTTAGATCAAACTCTCCTCTTAAACTCATCCATTTGGATGTTCATAGTTTTTCACATGAGTCTAATGGTGGTGCCAAGTACTATGTAATCTTCATTGATGACTATTCTAGATTTTGTTGGATGTACCTCTTGTCTAGAAAATCAATGGTGTTTGATTCTTTTGTAAAGTTCAAGACTTTGGTAGAAAATCAACTTAGTACCAAGATTAAGGTATTAAGGAGTGATAATGGAGGTGAATATGTCTCTAATAAGTTGATTGACTTTTGTAGTTCTAATGGCATAAAGAGGGAGTTGTCATGTCCATACACCCTCAACAAAATGGAGTGAGTGAGAGAAGAAATAGATCTCTTTGTGAGTGTGCTAAGGCCTTAAGGCTAGATGCTTCTCTATCCAAACCATTTTGGGGTGAAGCAATAAGTTGTGCTAACTATTTGTGCAATAGATTGCCAAACCAAGCCATTGGAGGAATCATACCATTTGAAGCTCTATCTGGAGAGAAGCCCAATCTCAAGGATCTCAAAGTTTTTGGATCCACTTGCTATGTACACTAATTCTTGGATAAGAGAAGGAAGGATGATGCAACATCCATCAAAGGCATCTTTGTGGGATATGGTGAGAATAGCAAAGGTTATAGAGTCTTCAATCCCATCACTAGCAAGGTGATAGTGAGTAGGGATGTTATTTTTTATGAAGGACATGCTTGTGATTTGGATGATAATGCTACTAATCATCTTGATGCCAAGGATCATGCTAGGATGGAGGAGGAGCTTCCAAGTGAAGAAGAACTTGAGGATCCACCTCAAGATGCAAGAACTCCAAGAACTCCAAGAAGATCTACAAGGGCAAGATCCGAGCCATTGAGGCTCACCTATGATGGTCAAGGTGATCAAAGGGAAGGCTCATCATCTTTCACATCTTACACCTTTCTTACTTCAATGTTAGATGAGCCAACATGCTATGAAGATGCTTGTAAGTCTAAAAGTTGGATGGATGCTATGCAAGTAGAGTATGATGCTCTTATTGAGAATCATACTTGGGATCTTGTGGATCTTCCTCAAGGGAAGAAACCTCTTGATTGCAAGTGGGTGTTTATATTGAAGTATAATCAAGATGGATCAATAAGCAAGCATAAAGCTAGGCTTGTTGCCAAAGGTTTTTTACAAACCAAAGGCATTGATTATGATGAGACTTTTGCTCCTGTGGCTAAGCTTGTTACTATCAGGTTGATCATTAGTCTTGCTACAACCTTCAATTGGGAGCTATTCCAACTTGACTTCACAAATGCATTCCTCAATGGTTATTTGGAGGAAGAGATCTACATGAGGCAACCCGAGGGCTTCATCAAGGCAAAGCATGAAGGAAAGGTGTGTTTTTTGAAGAAGAGCCTTTATGGGCTCAAGCAAGCACCTAGAGCATGGTACTCTAGGCTAAACACTTTTCTCATTTCCATCAATTTTGTAATGAGTGCATATGATCCATCATTGTATATAAGTTTTCATGATGGCATGATCATTATTCTTGTTTTGTTTGTAGATGACATTATCTTGAGTGGTAATGATCTAGATGGAACTAGAGATGTAAAAATTGCTTTAGCAAAAGAGTTTAAGATGGTAGATCTTGGCCTATTGAGCTTCATTCTTGGAATAGAGGTTATTAGAGGATGTGATTTTAGCTTCATTTGTCAATCTAAATATGCTACATCCATCCTAGATAGATTTGGAATGAAGAATTGTAAAGGCATTGAGACACCAATGGAGCAACATGTAAAAGCATCTATTGGCTGTGATGAATCATCCTTTGAGGACATCACATTATATAGAAGGCTTATTGGCTCCTTGATCTATTTAACTATAATTAGACCTGATCTTAGTTATAGTGTTGGAAAGTTAAGCCAATTCATGCAAAGTCCTCTAGTTTCACATTGGAAGATGGCCAAAAGAGTTCTTAGATACATTTCATTCACTAAAAATTTTGGTATTTTGTATAGAGGAA
Organism: Diphasiastrum complanatum; assembly: GCA_029204225.1. Taxonomy (NCBI): domain Eukaryota; kingdom Viridiplantae; phylum Streptophyta; class Lycopodiopsida; order Lycopodiales; family Lycopodiaceae; genus Diphasiastrum; species Diphasiastrum complanatum. Next base: position 64,184 of record MU832076.1, on the reverse strand, counting down.
CTAATCTTGGCTTAAGAGCCTATAGTGACTCGGATTTTGCAGGTGACAAAGTGGATAGAAGATCAACAAGTGCCTTTGCCACCTTTCTATGTGATGGAGTAGTATCATGGCTTTCCAAAAAGCAAGATACCATCTCCCTATCTTCCACAGAATCTGAATACAAGGCCTTGACATCAACATGCGAGGAGGTCTTGTGGCTCAAAAGGCTATTGGTGGAGCTTCATGTCATGGAGGAGGAGATCCCTATCATCTATTGTGACAACCAATCAGCCCAATCACTTTCAAATAATCCTACATTCCATGCAAGGAGCAAACACATCGAAATTGCTCATCATTTCATGAGGGAAAAAGTGCAAGCTAAAGAGATCAAGCTCCAACACGTGCCATCATCAAGTTGCTTGGCTGATTTGTTTACTAAACCTTTATCTAAAGATTCATTTGTCAAGCTTAGATCTTCAATTGGAGTTATTGATAATAGCATTGTGATCTCCAAGGCTAGATTTGAGGAGGAGTGTGAAAAATTGCCTACATTGGCAAATCTAGCCATGTAGAATATTGTATATTTTGTCAATATTGTTTGTTGGTTACTTGAATGGCCAAAGTGCCACTTGTACATACACACCTAAAGTAGGTTACCACGAGTCAAGAGGAGTGGTTGTGTCTATTTGGTAGTGATTCCTACTTTGTAGGATCTAGACCATGATTTATGATGAGATTTGTACCTACCATGCACCTACCAAACATGACTCTTGGATCTAGGCTAGGGTTTTCACATTAGGGAAAGAAAGTGGAGTCTACTTCCTTATTACATGCTGGATTTTCACCTAACTTTTCAAAGGAAGTGTGTTTTACTATGTATTCTCATTCTCCATAGTGAGAAGATAGAAACTTTTTGGAGCCTCAAGGAGAAACTCAAGTTTCCTCTCATTGTATGGTGATTACTCTTGATTTCCAATGAAACCCAGCTTTGGCACTTTGTAAACACTGTCTACAGGCCGTACTACAACCTTATTTCCACACGTGTGGAGTTGGATTATACTATTTGATCAATGCTTTGATTGTCTCTACTTGTTTCCTATCAAGCTGCTAAACTAGATCTTGTTTTCTGATGACTAGTTTCTGATAGATTGTTTAACAAGCATACAATCACCTTGTGGATCATTCAAAGATCCATTTATGGTCCTTAATACTGTACTTTTCACATCATAAGCCCGCTCTTAGTATAATCTTAGTAGTCGCTTCGGCAGAGAAGCGACCGCCACTAATGCCCTCATGTGCCTGAGATATGATAGGTCGTATCTCAGATTCATAAGTGCATCTACATATAATATCGTCAGCGTCCCTTTTACAAAATTGTCCAGCAATTAGTTGAAAGGGTGTTGCCTTGAGCAAAATCTCCTTTTTTCCACTGTATTTAGGCCTTCTTTTAATCTACCTTGTGGTGAGGAACTGAGTGATTTCCTCAGCTCATAGGGGAGTGGCATCAATCTGAAAAAGACATGTAACAGGTAGATCATCGTTGACTGGTGCATCAGCCTTTTCAGCATTGGGAAGTCTAGAAAGGTGGTCAGCCATGAAATGTTGTGTTCATTTCCTGACGACCATGCGAAAATTGAATTTCTCAAGTATTTAGAGCCATCGAGCTATGCATCCACTTTTACAAGATTTATTACCAATATATAACAATGCTTGATGGTCTATGTAGAAGGCAAAGGTTTGGCCTAGTAAATAGTGTCTGAGTTGTTGTACGGTGTAGATCATGTCTAGTGTCTCTTGTTCGGTTGTTGTATGATAAATCTCGACAATTCGATGTTACAAATATTGAAACGCCATTTGCATGACGCGTTGGAACATGGAAGGGGCATTGCATAAGCCAAAAGGCATGACATTATAAGCATAAACGCCGTTTTTTGTGGCAAAAGTTGTCTTGTGTTTATCTTCAGGGGCTATTTGAACTAGAAAATAGCCGCTAAAACCATCTAAGAAGCTAAAAGCTTCAGCTCTGCCATTTCTTCTAGGATTTGTTTAAGGGTAATGGGAAGTGGTCTTTTTTAGTAACCACGTTAAGTTTTTGAGATGAATGCAGATATGAAGCTTGCCATTTTTCTTGGGTACTACCACAATGGACGATACCCAATCAGTATGTTGGACTTCATAGATGAAGCCAACATCCAGCAATTTCTTAATATCTTCATCGATCTACTCATGATAAGCAGGATTACATCTGTACAGCTTAACCCGAATAGGCTTAGCGTTCTCCTCTAAAGGAATAGTGTGGACGACTACTTTGGGTGGGACCCCCTTCATTTCTGTATAATTCGAGACAAATACATCCCTGTATTTGCGTACTAAGGTTTCTAGATCAAGAAGTTAACCTGGTGTGAGGTGGGCTCCAACGTGAACAATGCGATCCACGTCCTCATCAAGATCTTTAAGATTGAGCTCTATGGTCTTGGTTGGTCCTTCAAAGGACTGGAAAACTTGTGTAGGTTCCCGTTGGGGTTGTGGCAATTGGATGATGACTTCATCAAGTGTGAAATCTTTGAATTTTCTGGGTAGTTCAAAAGGAGGTTCCACAAAGCTCTCTAGAACTTTGGGAATCATCAATGTGGATGCGCTACCAGATGTCGAAGCTCTATCAAAAGGATGGTCCTTTTGTTGTTCGGATAATGACTTGATGGGTTGTTTAAACTTTTCACGCATTTGTTTTTGTCTCTCGGTGAGTTTTGTGTCGATGATTTTGTTTTTTTGTAACCGAGGTTTTCTAGTTTGTTGAGGAGGTGGTGTGGCTGCCTCTCGAATCAATTCTTCGTTTATTGTATCCCAGACTTCATTTGGATACATGTCCCGTTGGTAGATCTTAGGTTTTGGCCAATAGGTCATTGTGTTGGCATGACTGTGGACATGAGTTGGACATGGGCTAGAGGCCTTGGTGACTTAATCTCTTTGGAAATTGATTTCGGTGTATAACGTTTTTCATTGAGATATAGGAGAACGTGCTCGTCACTCATGACTTCATCATTCAACGAAAGAATACCGTCTTCCGAAATGTAGGTGACAGAGATACTAGGTCCTCCTGGGCACCAAGCTATAGGAATTGGGTCTATCATCATTAATGGAATGATGGGCATCTTTATGTCTGTAGAAAATGGTAGAATATATGTGTCTTCTGCGACGGTTTCTATTGGACATCAGTTGGAATCGGCACAATCCATAGTGGCCAGTGCTTGACCCCAATTTATACTATTAGTTGATCTTGTATAGTGTCCTTTCGGTTGGATTGGAACACTATCAGATTTGTCATATGTTGTAGATGACCAATCATCATAAACTTTGGCTGGCTTTACGTGGCCAGTAGAGTCAATAGTGACTCATTTTTTGCTGTTGCCAAAGGTTGTTTTGCTACGCTTCCAATCTTGGACAATGTCTGCCATCTCTAGCCAAGGTGTGCCAAGAAGGAGTTTATATGTATTTGCATCATCTGGTAGATCGAGAATGATGCAATCTATGGTAAATTTGACTCTTGCAATATGTACTAGGATATTCGATAAGCGAGCTATAGGGTTGGTTACTCACTGATCGATCTTACGAAGTTTGTAACGTGGCTATTCTAAGGCATTGAACCTCCATGACTTTGCTAGTGACAAAGCCATTATGTTGACGCTCGATCCACTATCAAGGATAGCGGATTTTGCTAGGTAATCTTTATAGTGCATAGATAAGGTGATGCTAGTCCCCTTAGCAACACCTATATTCATTAGATTCATGAAAATCTGAGATTCTGGAATCTCATCTGGTTTTTGGTGCTCATCTGGGATATTGGGTAGCTGAAAACTTCTATGGATATAGCTTTAGAGGCCGGTGGAAGACTTTATGGCACTATGGAATGACATTGTGATTTGAGCCTACAGAAGTTCAGAGAAAGCTTTGAGTCCTTGGAGGGGTTGCTCTATTGTGAGGATCGGAGCAGATAACGGATGTCCCGTGTTTTGTTCCTCCTATAGAAACTCATCTCGGAATTCGTTGTATTGCCTTTGTTCCACTCGTGGGTCTAAGTAATCTCTTGGTAATGTGGAAGCTGTCAAAGAGCTTTTTGTATGGTCAGCTGATTTTTCTATGTTTAGCTGCTGTTGTTGGTTTTGGCATTGAGTTCTAGTGAGGACTCTAATAGGTTCAGAAGAGATATGTCGTGCTGGTAGGATCCTGTTAGGTTGCTTTGGGCAATCTTTGAAACTGTGTTTGCAAACACAGTCCGGACATTCAGCATGGTATTGGTTTTTTACTTTACAATCAACCATAAAATGTCCCATTTTGCCACAGATAAAACATCTGTTGCTCATGGGCCCCATGGCAATTGCATAGCCATCTTGGATGGCTAGCTATTCTGGATTTTCCGGATTTGTGGAATACTCATCTCGTTTGCATGAGAATGAGCTAACTTCATGATAGTGTTGAGAACTACCAGAAGTGGGTGTGTTATTCTGATGGTATGTTTGATTGCAAGAGTGATCGACAAAATGTGTTGGTGCAGAGTCTTTATGGTGTCTATATTTTTGTGCTCCTACATTTGGATGTCCCCTTGGAGGTGGACCTAAGAGTGCCAATTGAGATTGAGGTTCATGCTTGCTTGGGTTGTCTTGGCAACTCTTGGATTATTTCATAGAGGATATGGATGTGATGGGTTCCGGCCCATGAAGTCACAAATGTCGCATTTAGTCAAGGAAGTATTTGGGACTGGTTGATATAATGAGAACTCATTGCCAATGTATGCACCTCTACAATGAGGGCACCAGATATTATCCCATCTATGAAGAATTTGGCCAGTGAGTAACTGACTTGGCATGCAGCTCTGTATAGTTTTTAGGGTGTTTTGAAACTCGAGTGGTTTTCTCCATCTTTGTTGGTGTTGCTGGTTAAGCAACTCCATCTGGGTTTTTCATAATTGTTCTCGAGTTTCCTTGTTTGGTCTAGAGTCATGGACAGCACAATGTGCTCTATGTTCTCTTGCTTCATCAACATCTGATCCCTCATCCTCTTCTCGGATGGCATCAGACATGGCTTGTTTTAATGATGTGTATTCAACAGTAGATCTGAGTTCATGCCTGATCCATCTGGGAAGTCCGACTATAAACCAGATGATAAGCATGGACTCAATGGATTGTTCTTGTACCTGACTTTTTAATCATTTAAATCTTTCAATATAGGCATGTACTTTTTCGTCTTTTGTCATTTCGATGTTGTTTAGTTTGACCTCTGCGGTCTCCACTGTCCTCTGCGGTCCGGTTGTGGTCGTCTAGGATCCTCCCACCATGACGGGAGGTTCTGAGGCCATCTGCGACCTCTAAGGTCTTATACGGTTCTCTGCGGTCATCTGCCCACACGATTTTAGGGTTTAGGGTCCTATGCGGTCCCTAGTGCGGTCATATATGGTTTTTTGCGGTCATCTACAACCTCTACGAGCTCTGCAGTCTCTGTTGTCCTCCACGGTCCCTAGTGAGGTCCGGTTGTGGTCGTTTGTAGTCCTCCCGTTGCAACGGGAGGTTCTGAGCCCATCTACGACCTCTGTAGTCCTCTGTGGTCCTCTGCGATCATTTGCGACCTCTGCGGTCTCCGCGGTCCTCTACGGTCCCTGGTGCAGTCCGGTTGTGGTCGTCTGGAATCCTCCCGTCACAGTGGGAGGTTTTGAGGCCATCTGCGACCTCTAAGGTCATATACAGTTTTCTGTGGTCATCTATGACCTCTGCAAGCCTCTACGGTCTCTACGGTCCTTTGATCTCCAAAAATACATTGTATCGGTTGTGGAGACATGAGTTTCGATATGTCAAGACTCCAACAAAACAAAGAATGTCCAAATGCAAGACTTGTGATGAGCTAAAAAATGCGATAGAAACTTCTACTAATATCAAGGTGCGAGATCGCCATATTGCAACGAGAAATTGGCACTTATTGCATGTTTTTGACTCGAGAAAGCTATACACATATCGGAAAGAAGAATCAAGATCACATCCAGAGAAATCATTGTGTAATATTATTGATGGCATGGATCAAAATACAACAACATTGCCCCATTCAAAAAAGACTCCTCCAAGATTGGAGGGTAACCGTTTTTTGAAAACGCATGTTTGTGGAGTGCTAGTTCATGGATTCAAATTGCTCTGTGATGTGTGGATAGACACCTTGCATCTGCATGACAGCAATTAAGTGGTCACATCCATTATGCGAGCAATACAAAAGGTGCAACTTGTATGCGGCAATCTCCCTCCCATCTTACGTATTCAGGCTGACAACTGTTGGAGGGAAAATAAAAATAGGTTCATCTTTGTTCTTTGTTCTATGCTTGTGGCACATAACATATTTCAGACTATTGAAATGGGGCTTTTGATGGTCGGACACACGCATGAAGACATCGATCAAGTTTTTAGTGTAATCTCTAGGGCATTGAAATGTAAATTTGTTCTTACTATGCCTAAAATGTTGGGACGAATTGGCCAGAAGGTAGGTGGTGGTCGTACTGAAAGTACTAAAGTAGAGTTGTTAGAACAAATGGTGGATTGGAAAGGATTCATAGAGCCATTTATTGTTCGTGGAAATGATGGTCTAGAAGGACATACCAATCCTCACTACTTTCGTTTTCAAATGTTGAATGGCGAACCAACCATGCAGTGGAAGTATTATTGCGCTGATGGAGACGATACCTGGAGTGAACCTTTCAGATTGTTGCACTCTTTGCCTTCAAAAGAGAAAGCGATCTTTTTGGCACCCACAAATGAACTGGACAATGATGAGATGAAAGGATTGATATCCTTTCATAAATACGGACAATATATGTGCGAGAAGTATTCAGAATACAAAGACCAAAATTTCTCATCTGTGGATGAAACCACAAAACTTCTTGAGTACCTCACAAAGCAAAAGAATTTGCCATTATCAACATACAACCAAACAACTTTTTGGCCACAATCTTTTATGATTGCTTTTCAACCTTCAGGATGCATGCCTTCTAATGTGAACACTGAAGTTGAAATGGATACAATAGAACTCTTACCTCATCGTTATTGCGGACGAAAAGGAGATGCGCCATTATCGAAATTCATATCCAATAGAGAGGTTGCAATGAACAAATTTGTTGCAATACAACCTCCAGATGAAGATGTTGCAGTGGGAGCCTCATTTTGGATGGCAAAGGTTGTCAGAGTAGGGACCAATGCTGATGGTATGGTCACTTCACTCAAAGCATTATGGTAAGAACCTAAATCCACTCGAAGACGTGGAAACAATCCAATTGACAACAAAGAATTATACGAAGACTGTCTTTCAAAAGACTGGGTTCCAAACAATGACAGTGTAGAAGATGTAGATATCGATGATGTGATTTATGCATGGAAAACCAAGGCAAAAAAGATGGTAAAGAAACATGGATATGATGTCGAAAGATCAATATCTATTCTAGAAATCTCTCGAGCACACATCAAAGAGTATTTGTACAAATTGGTTGATGCATGTGCAGCTAATGTTGATGAGTACTAGGTTGAAGTTGTAAATTTTTTGAGAGTTGCAGTTCTAGCCTAACAATTTTGTAAAAATCCGGTTTTTTGTATGCTAGAGTGTGGGCATGTCACCCCAAGTTAATTCTATTCCATGGCATGTGTATTGTAAGACCATGAGGAAGTTGTAATGTGGAAAGTTTAACGACTTTTAGAGATTCTAAAGGATCCAAATATTAGTTGCTTCAAATTTGCAAACTTTAGAATAGAATAATCTAGTCTAAAAGGTTAAACTTGTGCATATTCTACTCTTTGGTCTTGGAAAATGCACAATGTGCAATATGATCGTACAACTTGGTTCAAGCTCTAAAATTGCACCAAAGAGATGCACATTTTGTAATAGTCATTCAACAATTAGAAAGCAATCCTCGCCCATGTACATATGAACATACTTTTCAATAAAAAAATTTATTTTGAAATTTCGGTTACTGAATCCATGTGTCTTAATTGCAATTTTGTGTCTTCTAACTATGCAAATTTAAAATGATGCTAGACTTATGAGAATTTGGATGATGTTGCAACATATTGATTGTTACAATAACATCTCAAATTAGTTTCTTTCTCTCATTTCATGAACCTTAAAGTCTACACAACTAATTTGAAGATTCCAATGTTATATGTCTCTTAAGATGTCATAATTGTAGGTAGTGGATGTAATTTATAAGCGATACACTAAATTCATATATAAGAATATAAAATTAGAATTGAAATATTAAAACAAGTGTATTTAAATATGTGGTCAATGTGAAACCAAATTTCATTTCCATGTTCTATCCCATGTGTGTGTGTGTGTGTGTGTGTGTGTGTGTGTGTGTGTGTGTGTGTGTGAGAGAGAGAGAGAGAGAGAGAGAGAGAGAGAGGGGGGGGGTGCAAACTCCTCAAAAAAGTCCAATTGTTTTGCCAAAGTCCAAAATTAATTGATACTGTGTTTTCACTATTGCGAACCACATTTCCATTCCACATCCATCATTTCCGGAACTACAACCATTTTCCAGCACTTTCTCTTCATAGCCATTGCTTTACACTCAACGCTCTCAACCAAGTCAGCTGTTCCATTCTCATCAAAATCCTGAGCTCAGTTCTCTATTGAGTCCTTTCACTTCCGTTTTCGACCGAGCATCATCGTTTTCGTCTCCTTCGAGTCATTTCCTCAGCTTTGAACCCAGTGTCTCCATCATCTTCTCGACCGAGTATTTTCATCACCTTCTCAACCGAGTATCTTCATCACCATCTCGACCGAGTATCTTCCTCACCATCTCGACAGAGTATTTTCATCACCATCTCGATGGAGTATCTTCCTCACTATCTCGGCCAAGTATTTTCATCAACATCTCGACAGACTGTTCCCATCTCGACCAAATCGGACCCCACCAGAACTTTGTTATAGATCTCAACCAAGTTCTATTTTGGAGAGACCATTTCTAACAGCTTCTAGTCATGTCTTCCCACTAGTCCTCTAGCTCTGACGATCCAAATGCAAACAAGATCGATATCCATATGGGTCAGCTTGATAGTATAGAAATGACAACCTGGTACCAGCAGGCAAGTCAATTCTTGACTCAAATTGAGTTTCAGATCTTTTTTCTGACTGGTTATCAGAGTCCATACCTATTGCACATGGCCTATGCCTCCTACAAAAGTTCATGCCAGTTTATTGTACCTCCTGACAAATATTATATCTATAACATATATCTTTTTGCAGTTGATTTCAATACCTTCGGATTTTTTTGGGGACCGAATACAGTTACAAAAACTTTGTAGAAGATCAAGACGACAACCTATTTCAAATTTATAGATCCATCTATGGCAAAGTGGAAGAACAAAGACGGGTATCGGTTCAAAGCCATCAATGACCAACCTCTGGCTGCTGCTTGTGCCTACTTAACCAAGTACACACAACGACCCAGAACCAAGATCCTGAGAATACACATGTCCCTGTTTCACATGATGGCATGGCCAAAATCTCTATGATTGGGCCCAATTTGCTTCGAACTGCATTCATGAGTGCATAAAGACCAAGCAACCCTCCACTTTGCTGGGTTACATGATGACAGATATCACACTCCAGCAAGCTACTAACGAATCGAGACTCCGAGAGCTGTTGTGGATGGCCGACAATGCTTGTGAATACCAGTTCAATCAAAAAAATCCAAGCGTTCCAGACAACAAACATTGTCACCGTAGGGGCCACCCCCTAAGAGACCAAACATGAATATAATGAAGTTGACAGTCAAGAAGCAGCCGAAACCAACTGGTTCCCAACAAGATTCACCAACTGAAGGATCTTCTGCGGCACAACATGCTAATACCTCCAAGGCCAAGCTTTCTGAACATGCCAGCAGAGAACCAGAACAAAATTGATGGCCAAGAGGCGTTCTCCATATGGTAGCAGGACAAATGAGTCAGAATCTGAAGGTGAGCCACTCAAGAGGAAACCACGAGCCACGAGCCAAGCCACATAGTCTCATTCGACATCCTTGAGCTCGATAGACTCTCAAGATGGCAGCTCCACCTCCGATACGGCATCCCAGCAGCATTTCCCACACAATCATTGATGGGGGTGCTGGAGCATATACATCTGTAGCAGCAGACACTGACAAGGACTCCCAAGCTATCCAACCAGTCACGGTGACAACTCCCCCCATAATAGTTACAGTGTCGACGTTGCCAAACTCACCAAAGGCACAAATTTTGGGAAGGGAGGGAGATGGGAATATCATTCCCAAGGATACAATAGCCGACCACAACTGAACCAGGCCCAGACGTATTTTGATATTGTGGACCTGATGGAGCTAAGTGACGATGAAGATGGCAAAGCAAATCAGTCGGGGGGAATTCAGATCCCACTAGCTAGCGTCACCACCACAGCCCTAACCACTCCACCCATCATTCCCACAACCACCATCTCAACTAACGTCATCCCTCCATTCTCACCATTGCCACCTTCACGTCCCCATCAACCCTTTTTTTTTTGGACTAACACCACCTCACCATTCTCCTGATAGATATCTGACCAACCCAACCCTAACCATGAAGGGATCTCAGATCTGTAGATGAATGGTTTTCAGTTGCATGTGTAATTGTGTGCATGTATTGGAGTGACCGATTATTGAGCATTCCATTGACAGGCTGGAAAACATACTATAATGAGCAATAACCTTTCTACCTGATCTAGCTTTGAACCAAGAAGATAACGCATAACGAGCCAACTGCATGGAACGGGAAGAAACACCCGATTTTAGAGATAAGAAATCAACTAGTGGAAGAGCGAATTGTGTTCACAGGTTCTCAGTAGGAATATGTGAACACACATTGAACTTATCATATCAAAAATAAGCTTTATATTGCTAAAATAAGTACTTGCTTTCATTGATGAAAAACATCTTAGCACATTTGCTTAAAGACTTAAGAGTTGACCACAATGGATTGAAAATTGAAAGATTGATAGATTATGAAAAGAAAAATAGAGAGAGAGAGAGAGAGAGAGAGAGAGAGAGAGAGAGAGAGAGAGAGAGAGAGAGAGAGAGAGAGAGAGAGAGAGAGAGAGAGAGAGAGAGAGAGAGAGAGAGAGAGAGAGAGAGATGTAGTCCAGGTCTAAACTCAAAGGATATTGAGTTGGAGTTAGACTAATGAGTGAGAAAGGAATTGTATTTTTCACATTTCTCGATAAGGACCTGGAGTTGAGTTAATTCTTATAAGTTCAAAGCTTTCCTTGTGGAAATGATCCAGAGTAACTATATGTCTTCTAAGAGCAATAATGTTCACATCCTCTTAAATTTTCTCTTTTTTTTCTCATATTATCAAGTGTCAATTAAGAGTTGGATCAATTATTATTCCAATTCTATGTATTGGAGATAATGACTCACTAATAAATACTTGATCATCGTAGAAGACAAAATGTGAAGACATTGATTCTTGGAAATGTGGAAGTCCTTTGTTTCTAATCAATTTCTCTTTTATGGAGATTAACTGCTCCTAATGACAATTGGGTGTACTTGTAAACTTGAAGGATTCAAAAGTAATGTGTATCGGCAAGCATTACAAATTGTCCACTTGATATGGGGCACCATATAAAATATTGAAATAGATTGGATCTTTGGCTTACCAATTAGAACTCTTGGATGGAACTCAAGTACACCTAGTATTTCACATTAGCTCACTTGAGAAAAGGCTACATTTCGGGGATCACCTTGGTTCTAATAATGGCTACATGCTCCTAGATTGGCAACTCCCATTCATGATTAGTGATCCATAGCTTGGGGGTTAGGTCCATATGATCTAGGTTTGGTTGGGTTGGTATAATCCACCATTTGTTCACTATGTGTCTTGTAACCGGTATCCTAGTTTGTGGTCATGAGGATCTTGAAAACTAGAAATTCTATTTTCTAGATAGTTCTTGTCCCAAGAGGTAGGAGGCTATTATGATATAATAGCATGCACCTTAAAGATACAAATATAAGATATCAATCTAAAACATGAAAGAATCATGATAGTACATTGTAATACCTTTGAAGACTTTACCATTTCTCAATTAAGCTTTGTTGTCTATTTATATGCCCATAACAACCAAGCATGTATAATTACATGATCCAATAGATTTCATGTAGCTGGCAAAAACAAAAATCTTCATATCAAGAGATATCTATTTAGATTGACTTGCACTTTCAAGAGATTGTTATGATCAACAAATATCTTGACATCAAATAGATGCATGTTTATCTCAAACCAATTTCCAAACTTTTTCTCCTACTTGAAGAATATGTGGAGTTTTGTGACTTACATTTTTTAATTTTTGATAACATGGTTTTGCCAATTTCAAAATGGCTCATCTTTAATGCGTGAAACAAAGCAACATAACTCAATGTCTTGCAAAAAAAAACATGTCTCATATTTCACTAGAAATTACAGGTTCGATAGTTGCTTTCTTATCTATGAGAAGTGACATCGCATTCATTTAATTTTCAAGAGCTTGCAATAATATTGATCTAAACAAGCTTTTTTTTTAACATAAGATTAAAACATCTCTACACTCATGAAAAATATCATTGGAAATAGTTTGTGAAAGAAAATACACACATACATATACAAAGAAATCTATGACCAAACAAAACACAAACAAGACAATGTTAGCCAAGAGCACAATTAATAGAGCACAAATGATCAAATCAATAACAAAAATTATATTCAACCCTAATCAATATTAGCAAAGCTATTGATCTGATCCAAACCTTCATGAAGTAGGCTAATGTTGCACAAACCCTACAAATATGCCAAAGAAAGATACATCCACAAATCAAACTATATCTCACAAGAAGATAGATCAAGAAAAGATAGAAAATGGCAAGGTGCCACCAATGAGCTCCAAAGCTCTCAAATAACTCAACAAATAATGAACCATGTCACATCTCTTTTTATAGTGAAGAGATCTTGCCCTATGCATTTTGGCCCAAATGAATCTTTGCCACACACCCACTTATGCAAATCAATCGCCTCCCTTTATCAAGATCAATGGTAATAAGGCAATCTTGAGTAGTTTCAAGCGTCCATATTTCACCTACACATTAGAAGAATAAGAGAGGTGGTCTTATGCCTCTTTTAACATGTAAACATTTGCTAAATGGTGAGAATATATAAATGAGCAACTAGAACTCAACTTGCTTACCCCCTCCATCAGGTAAGTTAGGTTTTATTCTATTTTTCACAATCCCTATTCACTGTAGCTTGCTATTTGAACAACATGACTTTGCTTTATCTTAAGAACTAACTCCTTAAATTTTTTTCTTTCCTCTTTGATCCTTTAAATGAAAGGTAATTCCTAAATCATGAAATATGATTTTCACTCATTTATACATATTTAAAAAAACCATCAATTAGAATGACTAACTACAAGTTATCATTGTTATCAAGACAATGAAATGCATCTTTGTATGGATAAAGACCATGCAAAAACCACATAGGAAGGAAACGTCAAGCTTCCATGACATCAATGTATAGATTGTTTGGTCATTGTTAAGATAGTGTGATGTAACCAAGCCAAAAACATGGGCACTTCAAAGATTAAAGCCATACCCTTAACGACAAATGGGAGTAAGAGCTATCACACATTGGTTGTGGCTAACTCGTCCAAAATGTAGCCTTATCTATTCCATAGGTTACGCAAAGAAAACACAAAGCTTCATACAACATGTGGTCTCTAAACATATATGATTCTTTCAAAATGTAGCCTGATCTATTCCATATTTTACGCAAAGAAAACACAAAGCTTCATACAACATGTGGTCTCTAAACATATATTATTGCTAAATTTTAATATCACCCAAGCAACTTTGGCATTTGCCTACGTCAAATATGACACACAAGAAATCCCTCCTCTGTATTCTTCAGTAGACCATTTACAGTTAGGTGGACTATTTTCTTACTTCCTTCTAGATCCTCAATGATGACATCAAAAGAAAAAAATGATCTATAAAGAAGATATGCAACTCTCAAACACACATGCCATACAATTACATTCATCTTCTACAACAATAATCGGTCATCAAGAAATTGAGGCTTAAATGGGCACAAGATTATCATTAAATTATATATATATATATATATATATATATATATATATATATATATATATATATATATATATATATATATATATATATATATATATATATATATATATATATATATATATATATATATGCCTACATTGGATATGACATTTAGGTGCACCATCTTAAACTTTTGGAGCTAGTGATGTCATTCTCAAAGTTCACAAGACCAAGACGCACCTATTTATACATTAGAGCACTAAGAATCTTATTTATAATGGCCTATCAAATTGATCATCCCTCGGAGTTGCATGTATTATCGACAAAACTTACTTGTCCTATTCTCAACTTTCATTTAACCCATCCAAGGATAGATGCATGTCAACTCCCAAGACCTACAAAAGCATAATTCTCTTTGATATTGTCCATTTCTATCCTATACCTAGGTTGAATTTCTGATATAAAAAAATCATTCACTAATATGAAAAACAATACTAATATGATCTTTTGCATACAATTTGCGATAGAATTCAACTAGGAAATGAGATCAGTTTTTTTAAACTTTTAATCAATTCCTATCAATTACAATTTCTCCAATATAATTGCATTGTTTTTTCTTTTTTATTGACCGGTTTGGCATTACTCTGTCAATATTAACAAAAATCATCAAAACATCAGAAGATGAAATTACATTAATGGAACTCCTACCAATAAGATTTCAGTAACTCTTAACATGTATCCAAACCAGCCAAATAGAATTAGTGGTGACAGAACTCTTTCTCCAACAAGTATTCACTACTTGGATAAAGAGTTCTTTCTGTCACCACTAATTCTATCTGGCCATTTTATATTGTTTGACGTTTTTAGTTCAATTTTGACGAGTATCTTGCACAAACATTCACTTGACCCATTTCTAATGATTTGTATCAACTAGAAATATATGACAAGTAATTAATTTCAAATTTTAACCAAACTTGAAATATAACAGAAAAGAAAAAAAATTAAATCTTAACTCTCTCTCTCTCTCTCTCTCTCTCTCTCTCTCTCTCTCTCTCTCTCTCTCTCTCTCTCTCTCTCTCTCTCTCTCTCTCTCTCTCTCTCTCTCTCTCTCTCTCTCTCTCTCTCTCTCTCTCTCTCTCTCTCTCTCTCTCTCTCTCTCTCTCTCTCTCTGGGAGTACCTTATTCCAAAGTTATAATGTTGAAAAAATTGCCGTCAAATTCCATTTACTAGAGTACAATGTTTTTTGCGGTTCCTTCTGTCAATTTTAAATTATCTATAACCGAGAAATGATTTAGCTTTAGTGAAAACATTGTGACTAACTCTAACTGAAAAAACTCAATGTAGTCAATGTGAAGAATTGAAAAAGATTATCTATGTTAGATATAGGGGTCTTATGTTTTTTACATCAAGCATCTAGGTGTAGGATGTTGATAGGAATAAATTTGGCATAGATGGCAAATTATGCATTTCCACTTGTAATGCCACTATTGAGCCAAAATAGAGTAAGAGGCTAAACATGTGCCAATTAGAGTGTAGACAAGTGTAAAAATTTTGTTTGATGAATTCCAAGAGTTCCAATAGGATTTAGAGGTGGAACCTTGTGAGGTCCAATAGGAAATTGAGGTGTGCTTGAATATAGTCCAATAGAATTAAGAGGTGCATGGATCAATGATCCAATAGGATCAAGAGGTGACAAAATATGGTCCAATCATAGTTAAGCATAGTGGTAGCTCGTGGACCTACTAGTATCATTGTACTCCTCATTTTGAATCTAATTGATTTGGTGATTTCATGGATTTTGTGAGTTATTGGATTTCTAGCTTTCTCTCTCTACCCGAGAGCTCATGATGCATTTTCTCTCTCTACCCGAGGAGAGCAGCTTGTTTTTACTTAGATTATTTTTTGAATACTTCCCACACGTGTGAGTGAGAGTTGGAAGTGATTGAATGCATGTAGTAGTGTGTTTTTGCCATAGGATCTAAGATTGATCTTGAATCTCAATCTAGTCTTGATCTTGGTGTATCTACACACTTAGGAGATCACAAGTACATGTACTGGACAATCCACACGTGTGAAATTCAACATGGTATCAGAGCCTACCTAAGGTTACCATGCATTTTGATCCATCTAAGTGAAAAATTCTCATCAATCTTGAGCTAGAAGTTGTCAAGGCCCATTTTACTAGCTATCTTGTTCAATCTTGGATCAAAAGAGATCAAAAGGACATTGATTGGGTCTGACCTGGTATTGTACGGAATCAGGTGCTCAGACACGTGTGAGGAACATCCAATTTCAATTTGGAAATTCTCTCTCATGTTTGATCCCTTTATCTTGCTTGATAGCTTCTTTTGAAGCTATTTTTGTCTAGTTTCTATTGCAATCAGTTTCATTCCATTTGGTTAAGCCAATCAAAAGTTATAAGCTTTTGAAGAGGGTTAGGTAGGGCACCTAGACCTGGGTGGACACATTTGGTTTGGTCAAGAGATTGCTTGGTTGATCCAAAATCACAGTTGTATGCTTGCCAATCTCATCTATATGTGATCTAGGCACTGTTTTGAGATCTTAGCCATTTTGTTTCATGCAATATCATTGTATTTGAGTCAAATTTGGTTTCTTAGTGTATTTCAGACGTGCTAAGAGTGTTAGATCCTAACTATGCCTATACTCCATCATTTGATGTGAAATAGATCTTGTTTTAGAGAGATTTGAGTAGCTAGTGAGAATCAATTCACAAATAGTTGCAAGATCTTTCATAGGAGGAGATAGTACTCAATTATTGGATCCTATTGAAAGTGTGTAACGACATTTATTGTTCATCTTTTGAGTTTTCTTCACTTCAAATGTCTTCAATGGGTTCATCCTTGTTGGAACCAAGTGAAAGGTTGACCACTTCAAATTATTTAATTTGGAAAATGAGGATGGAGTCCATCTTGATCCTTCAAGACGTGATGTACATAGTTCTTGGCCTTGAAGAAGAACCACAAGTTCTTCAAGAGGTTCAAAAATACAAAAAGAGAGCTAGGATGGCTCTCCACTACATTAAGATGAATGTCTCTAATGAGATATTGAGGGAGATAGGTACTTGTACAATAGCCCAAGAAGCTTGGGATTGTCTCAAGACTATCTATGAGGCTAAGAATACCTCTAGGCTTCTCACTCTTAGGAATCAAAATTTTCAAAGTAGCCAAAAGAGTGATGAGAGTGCATCTAGTTATGTTTTTAGAGTAAAAGATATTCATAGAGAGCTTGCTTGCATTGGGGATTCCATCAATCAAAATGAGCTAGTTCAAGTCATTCTCAATGGCTTGAGAAGTGAATTTGATAACCTTGTCCAATCCTATGCCATTAAGGAGGAGCTACCAAGTTTGGAGGCTCTCCAAAGTGTGCTAATTTCAGAAGAATCAAGACAAGAGTACAAGCTCTTGAGGATGGACAAGCTTTCTCTCACTCATAATGATGGCAAAGCTCTCTTTGCCAAGGATAAGCACAAAGGGAGAAGCAAGAACCAATATCAACAATCCTCAAGCAAGGACAAAGTCAAATCCAAAGACAAAGATGAGGTGGAAGATGATTCCTCTAATGCTTCATCATCCAAGCTCAAGAAGAAGAAGATCAAGTGCTTTTATTGTGGCAAGAAAGGTCATTATGCCACCAATTGCTTCAAAAAGAAGAATCAACTCAAGCAAGCCAATATTACCAATGAGAAGGAAGACACTATTGCAAGTGATGGAGAGGGATCTCTTATGGTCTCTAGTTTCTCATCTACTCCTTTCAAGAAGCATGGCCTATGGTATATTGATAGTGGAGCCTCTTCACATATGTGTAGCTCCAAGGACTCTTTCTCTTCTATTGCATCTTATGATGGAGTGAAGAAATCAATATACACTGCAAATGATTTTGAATGTCCTATTGAAGGCATAGGGAACATTCCCTTGAAGCTTGCATCCTCTAAAGTTCTTTCTCTCTCTAGAGTTCTTTATGTACCTAAGCTTACCAAGAATCTTATTAGTGTTGGCCAATTGCTTGATAATGGCCTTGATGTAAAATTCAATGTTGATACTTGCACTATCAAGAAGAATGATGAGATACTTCCATTAGGATCTAGATTTGGTGGCATCTATAAACTAGATCCAAATGAGTATGTGAATGCTTGTAATGTTGCTCTTGTGAACAAGCTCTCTATGGAGGAATTATGGCATAGGAGGTTGGGACATCCCAACTACAAATCCATGATCTCTATGATCAAAGAAGCCAAAGCTATTGGCTTGCCAAAGTCACTCTCCAAGAAGATCAAGCCTTGTGAGGCTTGTGCTATTGCTAAATCTCACAAAAAGCCATTTACAAGATCTTCTATCAAAAGCAAGCATCCTTTGGAGTTAATCCACTTGGATGTGCATTTCTCATCAACTACAAGCAAGGGAGGAGCCACTTGTTTTGTTACTTTCATTGATGATTGCACAAGATTCACTTGGATATATCTTCTTGCTTCAAAATCTATGGTGTTTGATCATTTCCTTATTTTCAAAGCTTATGTAGAGAAGCAATTCTCATTCAAGATTAAAGCTCTTAGAAGTGATGGAGGTGGTGAATATATCTCCAATAAATTTCAAGATTTTTGTGAGCTTGAAGGCATTAAAAGAGAGTTTTCTTGCGCCTACTCTCCATCTCAAAATGGAGTGGCCGAGAGAAAGAATAGATCTCTATGTGAATGTGCAAAATCTATGAGAATTGAGGCATCTTTGCCCAAAGATTTTTGGGGAGAAGCCATTAATTGTGCAAATTATCTTTGCAATAGGCTCCCACATATAGCTCTTGGAGGAAAGTCACCATATGAAATCTTATTTTTGAAGAAGCCTAAGGTTGATCACCTTAGAGTTTTTGGATGCTTATGCTTTGTCCATATTCCCTTGGAAACAAGGAAGAAGGAAGATCCTAGTGCATGCAAAGGGATCATGGTTGGATACTCATCCACCAAGAAGGCCTATAGAGTCTTTATACTCTCTACTTCTCAAGTTATTGAAAGTAGATATGTTGTCTTTCATGAAGATCAACACTCATCATTTGAAGAGGCCGAGATCAAGAAATATATGGATGCATCATCAATTATTGATTTTGAAGACAATCATGATGTGATGGGGTCGAGATTTGATGAAGACTCTCCTCGGATTTTTTCACCAAGAAGATCCATGAGAGATAGATCCGAGCCTAAGAGGCTCTCATATGTTGACAAAGGCAAAGAAGTGGATCTTGATTCCACTAATTATGTTTTTTATGTCTCTCATGAAGAGCCAAAGAATGTACAAGAGACACTCAATACCAAGGAGTGGTATGATGCCATGAAGCAAGAATATGATGCATTGATCACCAACAATACTTGGGAGCTTGTGGAGCCTCCATCCAACAAGCATGTGATTGGTTGCAAGTGGGTATTTTGGATCAAGTTCAATCATGATGGCACCATCAACAAGCATAAAGCAAGATTATGTGCCAAAGGATTTGCTCAAATCCATGGTCTTGATTATGAGGAGACCTTTGCACCCGTTGCAAAGATGGTGACAATAAGAATTCTTATTTCTCTTGCTTGTTTTCTCAAGTGGAAGGTGTTCGAATTAGATGTATCCAATGCTTTTCTAAATGGTTATCTTGAGGAGGAGATCTATATGGAACAACCTCAAGGATTCATCAAGGATGAGTCCAAAGTGTGCTTGCTCTTCAAAAGTCTTTATGGACTCAAGCAAGCACCAAGATCATGGTATTCAAGACTTAACTCTTTTCTTATCTCACTAGGATTTATTCTTAGTGACTATGATCCTTCCATGTATCTAAAGTTTGTTGATAGCAATATTGTCATTCTTCTAATTTATGTTGATGACATTATTCTTTGTGGAAGTTGTATCAAGCTAAAATATTGTTTGATGCCTAATGTTACTAAGCCACTGTCTAATTGGCATGCAAAGCACACTACATCAGTCACAAAATGCCATTACGGAATTTTTTATGTAAACTTCAGTTTTACAGAATTTGTCAACCAATATCACTGGTTTGTGACCCAATCGTCATAGCACATGCATATGACCACTAAAAAAAAAAATTGATTGTAAATCCTTCATGCATGTTAGAATCGCACTCAAAATCAACATGTAATCAATCCATGCAAGCATTGTACCACAAATTAGGGAAAAGATTAGCATGCAATCAGAACAATTACAGATTTTGCCCATTTTGCTCACAAAACTACCAAAATTTCAAACGGCCATAACTTTGGCTACAACAAAACAAATTAGGTGGTATAAAGCACAGTACGGAGGTAGACAAGTGACCAAGATGGTTGCCACATCATCTTGCCACCTAGGCTTAACACGTGTGAGAATAGAGCATCGGAAATTTTGTAGTAGGGTGCATTTCCTCAAGGCCATATGTTGTAAAAACATGCAAACACCACCCCAAGCCCAAAAGTGATGTTACCAACAGTCTTAAATGGTCTGTTAGACTTTTGTGAAGCATTCATACTGGTCCTAAGAAGCGGTATAGGCTGAGAATGAAGATTTTCTTTGTTTGTAAAAGTCAAAATAGCTTCAAACTTGATGGAGGTGAAGCATAAGCCACCGGCCATCAATTTATAGGTCTGATAGCTTGCTGGGAAGGCACAAAGGAATGCTAATCATGCTATAAAAGTTTCCAGCATGATCTCCTTATGGATTGGGAGCAACCCATTCCCCAAAAACCACAATAATAAACTATTTTTTGGTCTTTTTTACCTTCTACAAGCCCAATTCATGGAATTCTTGGCTCTAACTTCAGGGAGAGCTTCAAAGACTTTGGTTCAACTCTTTACAAGCTCTACATGGTGTTTTACAACCACCTACAATCCAACTTTATGAAAAAAAAAAAAAAACACAAGCAAAAATGATGATTTTTGGCTATTTTCCGGTTTTTTCTTCACTATAAAGTGGAAATTCACGACATGCAACTCTTTCTCTAGCACATGAAAACCAATTTATAGAATTATAGCCATCTAATTGATCGATCTTGCTACATTTGTGTTCTTACTATGAATTTTGAGTCAAAAAGCATGAAAAAACAAGCAATTTTGAACAAAACATAGCCTAGAATCATAAATCGTGAAAAGAACCGGCATGCATCATTGATTTCATCATTAGTGATCCCTAAAATGAAAGTAAACTTGTTGTATAATTCAGATCTACATAAGATTTGAGCTACACAAGGAAAAGCTCCAAAAATGCTTGGCTTTCTAGGACAATTCTCCATAAAACCCAAAAAAAAATTCGAGAGAAATGTCTTAGCAATGCAAATGGAAACCGGAATAGTACACCCACTTGCAATCTTGCTATCCACCTGGAAGAGAATTCCAATTGATCCACACCGAAATTTCGACAAAAAGTAGCACTTCTCCAAGTTCTCCTATCTTCGTAAGCCTTGCTCTGATACCAATGTAAGAGACGCCTCCTCAAGATTCTGTTTACAAGACAAAATAATAGAGGACATAGTGTTGGAGAAACCACCCAACCAAGTAGAAGCAACCAATCAATGTCTAGAAGCTTCACCCCCAAGCCAAGGAAAAGGAAGCATGAGAGTAGAGAGAGATCATGGCAATGAATCAACCAAAATGATGGTGTAGTAGGGCGACTTTGGCCTCCTTATATAAGCTCTAGAACCCCTTGTGCATGTGGTAATGCAAGGTCCTAACTCCCCTATACATAGATTCACTATGCATGGATTTCCTATACATGGATTCTATACATAGACTACTATTGATACTCTACACATGCATATACGGTCCCAACTAACTCCAATTAGTGTGTCTGGGCCTCACAAGGTTATTAATTACTTGAGGGTCACATCCAGTATGATGTGGCATAACTAATAAAATTGATTCACTAGAGTATCATGTATCCAAGTCTAGGACTATACTGAATCCTATGTTCAGGACGTGGACATAACACATTCCCTAAACAACCAATAGTTTGACACACCATCAACATCGATATCTGAAGATCCGATAGTTTGGACAGTTTTCGAACTATCCAATTTCTACAATCATATCGATATTCTTATCATTTTAAACTCCTAGCTCAAATTTAATAATAAGTTATTGCTTGTACCATCCACCAACTTCTGGGTAGATTGGATGAATGATACTAAGGTCCTCCTAATCCTATATACAAAGTATAAGTAGGCCTCAACCCAAACACAATCCACACCCAAACCAACAATATGTGGCTATTACGTACTGAAACTAATGATGACTTCAAACCAAAATTTTCACATGGTGATCCAAGGTTGTAATCTCAAAAATACGGTTCAAAATAAAAAATTCAAAATTATAGGCATTTTGAAAAATTATGTCCTATGATGCCAATTTTTTCTATTTTCATGAATGTACCATGAGTCTATCATAATATTATGATGCATCACTCCACAACAAGTCTTGAAAGTTAAGAGATTTCATTAATTGTTCACTATGCATGCTTCTACAGACATTTGAAACTGTAAAAGAACAATTTTCATGAAAAGGGCACCACAAATTTTCTATTTTCAAACAACAGATAAATATTGATAGCCATAGAAGAAAAAATTTCATGAAAAGGACACCACAAATTTCAATGATCAAACAACATTTCAATATTTCACATTTAAAATTTATTAGAAAATTCAACTAGAAAAGATACTCCTCGTACAATAGAATGGAAAATGAAGTTTCTTTCTAGTGAGCATAAACAAGATCCATGTTGATAAACACAAAACAATAAGTTTGATTTCGTTTGGGACAAATATGTTGCATGTGTTTTGGTGAATGTCGATTGAGATATTTTTTCATAAGTACTTCAATAGTAACTTTCAAATCCTTTTGAAGTTTTGTTGTTATAACATATTCTCCTCCCTACACTTATTTGAGACAAAAGTGAAAATCGTCAATGTCCATAATGTCAAAGCGGAATGTTAAGGTAAGACCATATTTTTGTTTTAAGCACTTAGGCTAAAAATGTATATGCTTTGACATCAAGTTGTCACATTTTGACACAAACATTGTAAAAATATGATTGAAAAACCCATGACATCATGTGAAAAGTTTGAATCGCTATTGTAAACATTTATCTTATTTCAAAGTGTTATTTTTAGTTTATCGATTCCAAGGTGACAATATTTTCTCAATATTCATTAAAACTTAGTCATTTCTCAGTCAAACACGACATGGATGCTAACATTGTAGTCTTATATTGTGATTAACCATGTCATTTTAGTACATTGAGATGGAAAGCTGAACCACATGATCTTCATTGGTCTTTCGCAAAAGTAATATACTAGTAGTCAAATCAAAATCTAAAATCCATTCATGGTAATTTGTGTCATGCTACCGTTGCATCAAAACACATTTACTGATGTGATTTGTTGGGTTTGACCAATAAGTTATTTTGATTATTGTACATTGAGCCTCTAACTCTCATACCTCATACATGACTTAGCAGAATGAAAGAGAATAGGAAAGAGTTAAAATAAACTAGAGGAGAATAACAAATTGAAATAAAAACAAAAACTAACTAGCAATATAAATATTTAGTCAGATCATTCTTGTCAATTCTCTTATACATATTTAGTTTAGAGAAGAACAATTTTGCATCCTAAATGCTTTTGTTGAACACAAAAGTAGTTTTTTGTCAACATGAAGATTTTGCCATGAAACCTATCTAGTATGTAAGAGATAGCTCTACTTTAAACTAGTCTGGATGTAATTGTCTACTTTAATCGTACTTTTGTAATTGTTGACTTTTAAGCACTGATTATACATTGTTAACCTTATAATTTTGTAACTTTGAGTAAAGTTGAAACAATGTCTGACTTTTTACTCATGATATGGACAAAATTAGAGTCACCTAACTTGGCAATGACTACTTGTTGAGACATGGATAACAACTGAGAGTATGTGTAGACACCTGTAGTTCCCACAATAATGTCCCTGTCCTAACACGGTTGTTGTCGTGGATGGATGCAGGTGAGCATATTCTCCTCAACTTGGAACTTTTGTCGGTTGTTAGATTTGGTCAATATGATATGTTTGACGGTGATGACTCTATACGAATTTGATTTACTTTAATATTCGTATGTTTGGTATTGTGGTGATAAATGTGCAGTTTTGTTTAGATTTGTTAGGTTCCAAAACACACACACACACACACACACACACACACACACACACACACACACACACACACACACACACACACACACACACACACACACACACACACACACAGTAAAACCTCAAATATAAAAAACTTTAAGAGATTTTTTTTTGGCTAATGGCATATACCATGTTGTCACACCATTTTAAATTCATGTTTATAGAGATATATGAAACATAGATGCTAGTGTGGTTTGTAAGAAATGCTACAACACCAAGTAGTACATCATGTTAGTAAGTAGACTTTTCACATACAACATTTAGATTATATATTGGTAAGTTAACAAGCTTTCCAATCCCACAAAGTACTTCTTACACATATCTCTTGGAAAACATGTCCATGTCTTTGGCGGCGTGGTTGCGGAGGCTGCATCCTTCTGAGGACCTTGCCTTGCCGGGGTGGTGGCGGTCTGGCTGCCCTACTCCGTGTTGCTGGCTGGCTAGGACCTGCCTCATCTTGCATGGGAGGGTCCCGTGGGGGGGTCCTGCGGCACCTCTGGTGCTGACTGATCTCGAGGCACCTGGGGAGCTTCCGGCTGTGGCTGTGATTGAGGGATGGTATGCGGAAGGCGTCGAGGCTTCGAGTGACCTCTCTTTTGACGAACAACTTTAGATTTCGGCCGTGATGTGGGCTTGACATGCTGAGAAGCCTCCCCAACGTCTTCTGTGTGGGGTGTCTGGTCTAAGCCGACGAGCAAGGATATCATGGGCCCCATTACAGGCCCTTGCACATGTCCGAGTAATTGTGTCGGAGTGGAGTCCCCTGAAGCTGCTCCGACTCCTGACGAACAAACCACAAAGCCATCAAGAGGCACCTCTTCTTGAGACCCTGATCGTCAAAGATCCCAAGGAAATCATTGGGAATCGGCCTAGAAGCAGCTACCTCACTATTCAGAAAAGCCTGAGTGGCTTCGCGCTGGCTCTATGTTGAAGAGGGGCTTTTCAGCACTGACCTCACACCAAAATCATGCAGTAGGACATCCTCTACTGCTCTGGCCATCTACTGCTCATCTAGAGGTGGTTGTTGCTGCCCCTGCTCCTGCCCCTGCTCATCCATAGCTGCTTGCTGCTACCCAAGCTCTTCCATTGCCACATGTTGTTGCCCCTGCTCCTGCCCCTGCACCTGCTCACAATCCATGGGAACCTCCCTAGGATCATCCATTGTTGCCCACTCATCCTGATTCTGGTCCATTTTCAATGCCACAGGTTCAATGCTGCTACTTTTGCTCCTACTCGTACTCCTCGAGCACCTTTTCTGTGCTTCTATTGCTTGTAAAGTGGCTTGGTGCAATAACATTGTTTCCCTTGGATTCCTCCTTGATGTTTGTTTCATACGTGCCATAAACTAGGTCGCCATGCAGATATAATAGAGTACTAATGTATAGGAATTGCAATAATGACACTAATTTGCACTTGTGTGAGCATAGAAGGATGATATCAACCTATGAAAAACAAAGGAAGCTCTCGGACACTAAGGATGAAATGGCAAAATGGGGACCCACACACCCTTATATAGTGTGCCTTTCCAATTATAGCAGGCATTCCAAAAAGATCTCTCGATTGTTTAAAAATAGTAAAGTAAGCACAATGAAATTCTATACATTTTCAAAACATGTTATTAACAATTTCTTATGAAAAATGTCTAGCCAAACATTTACATTGCAATTGCATATCAAACCAAACCATAGCTCATGCCCTAACAAACATGGAAACGATAGAACCAAATTTTTGATGAAATCCCATCGAATAGATCAATGTTATTAGTTAAAGCTAGTACATAAGAGCATCTCATAGTTCAATTATTTTTACGGTGACCAAATCTAAAAATGATGCTCACTTTTGGTGTTTTTCTGTGCGTCTCCTGATCTGAAAAATCAAACACCACCATATCGATATTAAAATTCATTTTATATATGTGTTCAACAGCCATTTACAAATTTGGAAGCACGTTTATTGTTTACACTTACGATTTGTCCGTTGATAGTGAACACAAAATTTGTGGGCACATCAGCATATATTAAACCAACCATAGCCCGTACATCTTCCAGACTCCATTCACCATTAACACAGACTTTCCGCCCTTCATCATTTGGCATATGGATGGATAGTTCAAATTCTTGATGTCTCGTCTCTACATCCAAGCTATCCCATCGACCGTGAGACTTGAACCGCCTATAAACGAAACTGAAGGAGCACGTTTGGCGTGCAATGTGATATCTTATTGTCATCGTCTCATGACAAATATCACACCTTATTAAATCACCTTTGTGATCTACATTCCATGAGTCCCAAGAAGTAGATACATTGTCCAACAATGAGGATTCTATCGCTTTCCATACCCATAATGTATTTCTTTTTCTAAATGGTATTGTTTTAAATATGGCAACAAATACAACGATAGGCATGCTGACACTAGTGTAAACACGTTTGGATCCAAATGTTGGCTTCATATTCATTGTAATCTCTTTGGCGAGTTGGAATTTTGTCAATTCGATGGTCAATTCATCAACACAAGGCCAATCGTGAGAATCGATTGTAGGCTCCAAAAGAAACAATAATTTGCCAGTCCCAAAGTTCTTCTTTGGAACTTCATACATGTGATCGTAAAAGTAAACACCCAATCTTATGGTCGCAGAAGACTTGAGCCCATCATATATTAGTACTCCATATTTTGCATATATTGTAGAGAACTTTCCCGTAAACGATTTTACGTGCTGCCAGTCATAGCTATCTGAAGGAAAAACATCTGGACAAGAGGTAATAGAATGAAGCAACAATAATTTACAAGTAAAATATCTCTGACATTCAAAGATGTAAGACTTACAATGCGAAAGTATTTTCTATCAACAACTACCGTGTCCAACAAAATATCTCTACGCATGTAGACATGTTGCACTCTGGCTAGGTAATCTCCATTGCAATCGACTTTGAATTCGTGAATTCTTCCTCTCCAATGGTGCTCTTTGTTGTCACATTTTCTCTTTGCAAGCCTATGAATTCCTTTACCAGAGGATTGCATATATACTCAATTAAGAGTCAAAAATGTCGTAGGCACCCAATGGTCATTGGAGTCTTTGATTGGTGCAACAATGAAGTTTAATTGAATCTTTGTTCTTCTTGTTGACTAGAAGTCATGATATATGAAAAGACAATGTGTCTGGTCTTGAGTTAGAGAGTGTATAATACAGAGGAAAGATTGCCTATGTCAATATGGAGAATGAGTAGAGTGGGAGGTCATTTAGAGAGAGAGAGAGAGAGAGAGAGAGAAGGTTGTATAGGTTGAATATTTTGAATGAGTAGATAAACTAGCCATTAGGTGCAGGTATGTTGGGTCTAGTTAGCTATGTGACATATGTAGTTAGCCTCCCATGTAGAGTTGATGTAGGGTTAATGCTAGAGGTGTACTTAGTGGTCCCACACTTGATTTAATCTTCACCATGCAATTTGCCATGTCATATGGGCCATTGCTGCTCAATTGTCATTCTTTTATTGGCACACGTGTCGTCATTAAAACTAATCATGATTAGTGAAGAGGCCCTTTTTGAGTCCAAAAAGGGCCCTAATGCATAGAATCACATTAGTAATGAAAGAAAGAGTACAAGATATGAACATGAGCATTGATTCATGTGGATAGGGCACATGAGACCTAGCAATGGAGATCCCTATGGCTCACATTCACAAGGAAGCTAAAAGCTCTCACTTGCAAATGAGCCAAAAGATTCACAAATTGACATCTCTTGCCTAGTTATAGACAATGCTCTTACTGAACTGAACATAACTATCTTGAGGGATAGTTATCCCTTGTTAAGTATTATTTAAACTACATTGGGCCCTTATTGGCCTATTATCCTTATTAGTTACTTTGAAGGGCCTATTGACGGAATCGCCTTGTTGTTAAAGCTAATAACTCCTTTTGGGCCTACAAAGCTTACATTGGATATTATCTTGCTTGTATAAGCATGGATGTACTAAAATACATGACAAATTGTGCGAATGGTAATTGATCCAACACTGCATCTAAGACGAAATCTTGATTTTTTAAATGCAATGGGAGACATGCAATTATCCCAAGTGGTCTTTACGCCAACTAAATATGCTAGACCTGTTGCATAATCGGCTATTTTTTTTATTATTGTGGGATCGAGTGAATGCATGCTCTCCTTTCCATTGGTCCGCAAGGCCTTGATGAAGTCCACATTTGTCGCCTAGCCATGTGGTGCTTTTATCTTTGACCATATCGGAGTTTTTATTTTGACCCTTGGACCAAAGTCTGCCCACACTTCTTGCATCATGACATGAGAACATACCATGGATTTATGCGTAATGTGTGAGGGCCTTTGGATTTTTCTCAAAGATTCATAAGTGCCAAGCCGGCTGATCATCCAGTGCTGGTATGGATTGGATCTCTTTGTTCTTGATTTCTTCCGCCGTGAACTTTAGCGACCAACCACCACGTGAAGACTCATGGGTATGGATAGCTAATAATTCATTTATTTCTTTGGTCGACGTCTTTGGCTTTGCAAAGGCTCGTGAAGCAAGCCTTGATGGGGTCGATGCCATGCTAGATGGTGCTACTTCCTCTAGTCTTGTCTCTCCAGCATCAGGCCCTTGATTCTATGAAGTTTTCATGGGTTGGCCCTTCTTGTTGGTATCTAGTGGAAGTGGTGGGGGTGAGATTACCACTATTGGAATGGGACTTTGTCGTTGCTATGCTTGTAATACAGTTTTTGCCTTTTGGAGTGCTACAACATCAAACCCCTTGTAACTCTCAAACTAGGATTGGAATTTCACTAGTGTCATTTTGTACCTGGCCACCCTTTGCTGAAGGACCAATAAGTTGTGGAGTGTCAGGTACTCTAGAATTGATAGTGGAGCTACGAGGATCTCATCACATTCAATAGTAAGATCTGCTACCATTTTGTTAAGATGCTCCTTCTCTACAACAGTTTTATATGTTGACTTGTGCTTGTAATAAGGGCACTTGTTGTTGCACTGCTTGGGAAACTTGACCACTGGCATTCATTAAACTCTTTTGAATTTGTTGCATGTAGGATCACCAGGTCAATTCCATTTCTTGGGCCTGTTGTAACTGTTTTTGTGCAGCCCTTTCATGCTATTGTGTCACCTCCAGCTCATTTTTTAACCTATGTACTCTTGTGCTTGTAATTTCCCTTCTATACTTAGCTTGTATAGGCGATCACCGAGGTTTTGTTTCTCTTGTAGCAACTAGATAAGCAGAATGCCAAGGTGTTGATAAATTCCTTGGACATCTATTGAATCTAGTGATGTTGTTGTTGACGCACTGGCTGCTCTTAATGGAATTGAGACAACTACCGTATCCTCTGATCCTGGCTCTTCATTCACTAAATCATCTTCAAGTACAACATCTTCAATGGTACAACATCAAAAAATGTGTCATCATTAGGGGCCAGGCTTGACTCGACATTTTGAGCAGTTGTGGTAGCATGTTTAGCTTAAAACTTGGAGACAATACTTGTATGGTAGTAAGTCTATAGTGTATGCAAATCACCAGCCTCTTAAGTACTTTTGTAGTCAGCATGAGTTCCTATTCAGAAAAGTGAATCCTTTGTCTATATCTGGTTTGGAAAAGTTTTTGGAGGAATATTATCATCTCATTTTGGCTATCTTTTATATTTGTGTAAGAATTGTGGTGTGTTTTGATTGATGTGCATATAGGTGATGAATTAACTATGATTTTACTATTTTATAGACAATAAATAGATGCTTAATATCAAATTTAAGTATCATTTGATTATCTTTTGATTCTATTTCCATTTGGTAAGTGTTCATTAGAGGAGTTCTCAATATCAAAAAGATGCTTTAAGGAATGCCATGTAGGATATAGAAAAATATCAAAATTTAAAAAACAATATTGTTTATTTGCTTGCCCACACCACTCCCAAGGCCTCCCCAACTCCCAATGATCTAACCACAGTGTCTATAGTCACAGTTAAAAACTGTTAACAGTTCGCAGTATAACTTACTAAATTCAAAAATATTCCCTCCATTGGTTACAAAAAGGGCAATATTTTCAATAGATCATCATTACTTTGGAATGGAAATATGAGCGCCAACTACCTATTGGAATGAAAAAATGAGCGGCATTTTCAAATTTGAATCAAGCTTACAAGCATGGAGTTTGGATTGATCGTACATAGTATATAATATAATCAAAGATTAGTACTTTGCTTTGCTTCATAGAATCTGGTCATAGTACTTTGATACAACTGATTTCTCTATCATCTGCATGTGGATATCCCTATTGATTTGGCACCTTTGCAGAGAAGAGGAGGCAAAGGAATTCAAATATCTGTTGAGGATCATTCTCGTTACAGGGCAGAAGGAAAAAAAAACTTGGATTTGTGGATAGATGGAACATTATATCCACAAGATCCAAGCACTTTGACACATCCCAAGTTCTCTTCAATAACTCATTTAGTTACATGGATATGCAATGGACATAGTGGATTACTAGGATATTGTGAAAGATTGCAGAACCAGGGAAAACAAATTTATATGAATAAAGTTCACTTTTTAGAAGGTGAGTTAATTCGGATATCCTCTTATTGTCAAAATAGAGATTTTCATCTCCAAAAGACATTAGAAGAAAATGAACAACTTAAAAAAAATAATGAATCATTACAGAAGATAACAATCGATATCAAATCAGAACTAGAGCAAATGCAATCATTCTTATAGTCTATTCGTATTGAAAACTTACAATTATCGAAGGATGTGGATTTGGCAAAGAAGAAGGCTGAAAGTAAGAAGCGAAAGTGAAAAAGTTGCAAGGATATTCAAACGCTTTCAAAAGGAGGTTATCAAAATAGAAGGATCCGTGCATTCAAGTAAGCATATTCTGATTTTTGTAAGTTTTTCAATGACATTTGGATTTAATTTCAGCTATGGTGATATTCTGTTAACTATCTGTTTTTTTTGCAGATCTGCATTAGTAGCTCCTCGAAATATTAAAGACAATGCTTCACTAGGAATGTCATTGGGCACAATATTGACTTGCAAATCCACTGAGCGTATCATGATGAACAATAGGATTTCAAATGTAAAGTGTAAAATTGCAGAGTCTTTGATGGTGGACATTAAAAAAAATTTAGATAAGACTATAGTTCAGGATGCTTGTGATTTTGCGGGTATTAGCAGGGAAGCATATGCAACAATATTTAAACTAATTAGAGAAGCTTTTAAGCAAGTTCAAATTAAAAAAGTCCCAATCCCTAGGACATATCACTTGAAGAAAGAGAGGGATACATTAAACATAGGTATGCATAAGATCACTGGAACTCCATTTCATATTGAGGAGGTGTATGAAACTGATGGAAGATCGATATTCTATAATTCATCAAACAATTTATTTGTTGATCTAAATTACTTGCTGAGATACATCATCACATTCTATGATATAACCTATGAAAAGGTGAATGGCAAAATGTGAAAAACTCAGATCCAAAAGATGCTAAAGTTTCATAAAGATCTTGGCCATGGAAGTTATGCACATCTAGATTGAAAAAATGATAGAAATTGTGATGTTAAGCATACTAAACATCAACTAAACATCAAAATCTGATCATAAGCTTCCACAAACAGAAACTTGCTGTCCCTGTCCGTACTTCAGAGCCTACAACCTGCATTTCACACGTGTGAAGCCATAGCAACAAAGAAATCACAATTCTAGTGGCTAGAATGCAAGATATGAACAAAAAAGTGAGAGAGAAGAAGATGGACCTTCAAAGAGCATAACATTCATTCAATAGAATGAAAATGAGATGTGTACATACTCGTGGAGATGGCTATTTATAGCAGCCATAGTGCCTCTTGGCCACTTGTCTTATGATAGGCTAAAATTGGGGTCCAATAGGATTCACCCATATACCTAGAAATTTGGTCAAATAGGAATGCACCAAATTATGAGCCAATAGAAGAGCTCCACACTCGACCTCCTCTAATTAATGTGACCTCAAAAGTAGTGTACACATACTTTGGGCCTCTACATACATGTATGAACCTATCTCTAACTTTTATTTGGCCATAGGCCTACAAAATCTCAAGTTAGGAAAATACTACTAGTTGACAATTTTTCACACTCCCTCTTCAACTAGTTTTAGCATAGATTTAGAAAGTACACCAAGACTTGTTCTATGCTTGAAAAATAAGTCCTTTCCCAATGCTTTGGTAAAGATATCAGCCACACATTCCTTTGATGGGACATGTTCAAGCTTGATCTCTTTTGCCAACACTTGTTCTCTCACAAAATGGTAAGCCACCTCGATATGTTTGCTCCTTGCATGGAAAACCGGATTGCTTGCTAGACTTTGGGCTGAAAGGTTGTCACAAAAGATGATTGGACTCTCTGAAAAATCCAGCAAATGAAGCTCCATAATCATCCTCTTGATCCACACCATCTCCTTTGTGCATGATGTCAAAGCTTTGTACTCGGCCTCACTAGAAGAAAGTGATATAGTTGCTTGTTTCTTCGACATCCATGAGATAGCTCCATCACCTATGAAAATAGCATGTGCATTTATGGATTTTCTATCCATAAGGTCTCCTGCAAAATCTGAATCTGAAAAACCAAATAAGTTAGGTGATGAGCCTCTATAAACAATGCCAAAATCTTTTGTTCCCGAGATGTATCTCAAGATCCTCTTTCCTAGTTTCCAATGTTCTATGCTAGGATCTTGCATGAATTGGCTTAATTTACCAACACAATAAGATAAATCAGGTCTTGTGATGGTTAGATATATAAGAGAACCTATTAGCTTCCTATAGAGAGTAATGTCCTCGAAGGATCTTTCATTACCTCTTATAGTTAGCTTTACATGTGATTCCATAGGTGTATCAATAGGATTTGCATCTACCATATGAAATCTATTGAGAATAGAAATAGCATACTTCTCTTGTGAAATAAAAGTGATTTGAGAAGTTCTAATTACTTCTATTCCTAAGATATAGCTCAAAAGACCAAGATCATGCACTTCAAATTCCTTTTTTAGTGCTTTCTTGATATCTTCTATATCTTCCTTGTTCCCTCCACTTAAAATAATGTCATCCACATAAATTAGAAGGATTGTAACATCATTAGCACTAATTCTAAAGTAAAGTGAATGATCATACTCACTCATAGTGAAGTTTTGAGAAAGTAGAAAAGAGTTAAGCCTAGCATACCAACTCCTTGGTGCTTGCTTAAGACCATACAAACTTTTTTGTAGAAAACACACATGATTAGGCTTGCTATGAGAAACATAGCTCTCGGGTTGCTCCATGTAGACTTCCTCTTCAAGATCACCATTCAAGAAAGCATTAGAAATGTCTAATTGCCAAAGATCCCATCCATAAAGAGTTGCAAGGGAAATGATTACTCTTATGCTCACCATCTTTGCCACGGGTGCAAAGGTTTCCTCATAGTCAATGCCATGCTCTTGAGCATAACCTTTAGCCACCAACCTTGCCTTCAACTTGTTGATAGATCCATCTTGATTTGTCTTTACCTTGAAGATCCATTTGCATCCAATTGCACTTTTGCCCTTTGGAAGCTCCACCAATCTCCATGTGTTGTTCTTCATAAGTGCTTCAAACTCAAGATCCATTGCTTGGATCCATTCCTCTTCTTGCCTTGCTTCATCTACACATGAAGGTACATCAAAAGAAGTTAGGAAAGCATAGTTGGATCCATCCACCACTTGCTTACCTTTGCCATCATAAGTGAGCCTTGAGGGTTTCACTTTATGCCTTGGAGTTCTCCTTGGAATTTGACTTGAAGAGGCTTCTTCAACATCCACATCCAATGTGTCATCAACTCCATTGTCATCAAGCACATTAGTTGCAACAACACCATCATCACTTGAAACAACTTTTGGAATGTTACCTTCATCAAAAATGACATCCCTACTTGTGAACACTTTCTTGATTGAAGGAACATAAATCCTATATGCTTTGCTTACTTCACTATAACCAACAAAAATGCCCTTTCTTGAAGATGGATCCTCCTTAGTTCTATCATCAAGAGTAATGTTGAAGTAGCAAATGCATCCAAAAGTTCTTAGAAACTTGACATTAGGCTTCGTACCAAACAAAGCTTCAAAAGGGGTTTTTCCTTCCAATACAACACTTGGCCATCTATTGCATAGGAAATTTGCACACAACAAAGCATCACTCCAAAAAGGTTTAGGAAGATTAGCATTCAATCTCATTGCCTTTGCACTCTCACACAAGGTTCTATTCTTCCTCTCGGCCACTCCATTTTGTTGTGGTGTTCTTGGACATGTGTACTCCCTCTTGATCCCATGCTCATCGCAAAAGGCTTTGAATTTGTTAGAAATGTATTCACCACCATTGTCGCTCCTCAAGCATTTGATTTTGGTTGTAAATTGAGTCTCAATAGCAACTTTGAACTTGACAAACACATCAAACACCTCATCCTTGCTCTTTAGTAGATAAACCCAACAAAATCTACTAAAATCATCAATGAAAGTTACATACATCTTAGCACCTCCATTGCTAATTGTAGTAACACCATGAATATCCGAATGCAAGAGAGAAAAAGGCATCTTAGATCTAGATATAGATCTAGTATATGGCAATCTATGTGATTTAGACAAAGCACATTCTTCACAAACATGATTCAAGCAAGTAAGAGACTTGGGAAGTCCCCTTACTACCTCCTTTTTGGCTATTACCTCCAAGGCCTTGTAGTTGAGATGTCCCATCCTTTTATGCCATACCTCTTGAATTGACATTTGTTCATTTGCCATGCATCCAACTTGGTTAGCAACAACACATGCATCAAGCTTGAACAATTTCCCTTGCCTTTTCCCTTTTGCAATGATACTACACCCCTTTTTGATCAAGCAAGCATCACCATCAAACTCAACTTTGAATCCTTTGTCAAGCATTTGGCTTACACTAAGTAAGTTCTTGGTAATGGATGGAATGAGCAAAACATCTTTCAATTCTATATTCCTATTTGTAGAAAGTGAAATAGGAATTGTGCCAATCCCCTTGATTGCACACTCACCATCATTTGCGGTATAGATTACCTTCCTATCACCATCAAATGCCATTAAAGATGAAAAATACTCTTTATGATATGTCATATGAGAAGTGGCTCCACTATCAATCCACCAAGGATCAATGTCTCCATGATTAGCCAACAAGCAAGATGACATAACAAAAGCATCATTTGAAAGAAGCTCATCCCCACCCTCATCAATAGTTAGATTGGTTTGCTTTTCCCCTTGATCCCTCTTTTTCTTAAAACAATCACTAGCAAAATGCCCTTTGACTCCACAATAGAAACATTTTAGCTTAGATCTATCCTTCTTTTTGCCAAAAGTAGAGTGCTCACCTTGGTCTTGCCCTTTAGACCAATTGCTTTTACCTTTGCCCTTGAACTTGCCTTTAGAGAACATTGCCTCCTCTTCTCCTCCTTGAGATGTAGAAGATGCTCCCACTCTTGCTTGCAACCTGAATTCTTCAGCCAACAAGACCTCTTGCAAGTCTCCAACACTTGGTAAACATTTTTGGATAGCATAACTTTGAACAAGATTAGCATGATCATCCAACAAGCCATTGAGAATCACTTGAACAAGCTCCTCATTATTTATGCCATCATTAATGCATGCTAACTCATCATTCAATGCTTTAACTCTCAAAACAAAAGCATGTCCATTCTCACTCTTCTTTTGCATACAAGAAAAGATTTGCCTTCTTAAAGTCAACACTCTAGAAGTAGACTTGGATTCATAAACCTTCTTCAAGGCTTCCCAAGCTTCACTAGATGATGTGCACTTACCAACCTCTTTGATAAGCTCATTTGTCACATTCATCTTGATCATGTGAAGGGCTTTCTTTGCCCTCTTGTCATACCTCAATTGTTCTTGAGGTGCCAAAGGTCTCTCCTCCACACCTACAACAATATCCATCAACTCATTCATCTCAAGCAAAGACTCCATCCTTACTTTCCAAGTAGAATAGTTGAGGGAGGTAAGCCTATCATTGCTTTCCAACATGTAGCCTCCATTTGTAGCCATGTTGCAATGATTGATCTCTGATCTTTGACCTGTTCCAATGCACTAAGCACTCTCTTGAATCAACAAATGAAACACAAGAAGAAATCACAAAGATTTGGAACCTAAAACCTTACTTTTTCTCTCTTTTCCTCACTTTTTCCTTAATTTTAGCCACTAGTTTTATGATTTCTTGATCAAACCAAGACCAAACCTCAATATACTTGCTTTTCCCTCACTCCTAAGATTGAAATACACTCTTGAATCATTCAGCAAACTGAAAATCAGAGGGTTACATCAATTTTGAAGTTTTTGACATGAAGAAGCAAGAAATTGAATCAAAAAACTATATGCTAGAATGGAAAACTAATAGGATCTTGTTGGATCTTGCATCTCCCTCTTTCCAAAACAATTTTTGTCTCCTTATTCTGATAAGTACAGAGGGAATTCGCCCTACTTCAATTGAAATGCATACAAATGATGTTTTGATCACAAAGATCCAATTTCTACACATAAATCAACAAGATTTTTAGCTAGAAACTTGATTGGAATGCTACAAAAGCAAACTCGCCCACAAATCTCTTCTAAATCTGGCAAAACCTGCACATTTGGCCGCCTAATGCTCTGATACCATGTGAAAAACTCAGATCCAAAAGATGCTAAAGTTTCATAAAGATCTTGGCCATGGAAGTTATGCACATCTAGATTGAAAAAATGATAGAAATTGTGATGTTAAGCATACTAAACATCAACTAAACATCAAAATCTGATCATAAGCTTCCACAAACAGAAACTTGCTGTCCCTGTCCGTACTTCAGAGCCTACAACCTGCATTTCACACGTGTGAAGCCATAGCAACAAAGAAATCACAATTCTAGTGGCTAGAATGCAAGATATGAACAAAAAAGTGAGAGAGAAGAAGATGGACCTTCAAAGAGCATAACATTCATTCAATAGAATGAAAATGAGATGTGTACATACTCGTGGAGATGGCTATTTATAGCAGCCATAGTGCCTCTTGGCCACTTGTCTTATGATAGGCTAAAATTGGGGTCCAATAGGATTCACCCATATACCTAGAAATTTGGTCAAATAGGAATGCACCAAATTATGAGCCAATAGAAGAGCTCCACACTCGACCTCCTCTAATTAATGTGACCTCAAAAGTAGTGTACACATACTTTGGGCCTCTACATACATGTATGAACCTATCTCTAACTTTTATTTGGCCATAGGCCTACAAAATCTCAAGTTAGGAAAATACTACTAGTTGACAATTTTTCACACAAAATAATCATAGTACTTAAATTAGATGAGTCAGAAATTGTGAAAGGGCAGAAGATGGAGAGGGTTAGTATAACTCTCATGAATGGTGCTCTATCACAAACAGAGAACCAAGAAGATTTCAGATTTAGTGTCCAGCCAGAAAATGATATATGGTGGTTGGCAGTGTTTCAGGTAACTAGCCTCATTATTACATTACATTCATTAAATAGTATTAATGCATTGTAAATTAAGTCTGATTAATTTTTTTGGACAAGTTCTAAAAGAGAATAATGATATATTATCATGGATATTCTCAAGGACATCTTATCCTAGGATCATCAAGGACCATATGGATGGAGGACTTCTCAATGTTCTAGGAGTTGGAGACTTCAATGTTGAATGGCACTTAGCAGGTGATTTGAAAACATTAAAATGTATGTATAATGTATCTCACGGTGCTACATCAAAACACCCTTGTTTGTACTGTATGAAAATGGCAAAAGATGTAACTAGGAGCACAGTAATTACTAGAGAATATGCAGATCCAAACTGGAAGCCTGTGCTGCCTATCCCCTTACAAAATGTGCATGTTTGCACTCTTCGTGCAGAAGTTAGATTAATAGAAAAGATCATTTATCTTCATATAGTTTTTGCTTGGAATACTAAGCCAGCATCATTAGCAAAGGAAGTTATCTCTCGATTAGAAGATGTTTTATCAAAATCAAGACTCCATAAAGGACATGTCAAAATTCAAAAAGATGAAAAGCTTTCAGGAAAGAATGGGAACATGCCAACTAAGCCAACATAGGAGGAGCAAAAGCACGTCATTTCCTATCAAATCGTACTGGTAGGGCTTCTAATATTCAACACTCAGTCTGGACAGATATTATTGCTGCTACTCAGGACTTCGAGAAAGACGACAAAATCAGAGTACTAAAAGTTGATGTATGGAAAAAGCTTGATAGTATGATTGCTATTTTAAGAAAAAAAATACTCTGATATTGATAAGCAAGCTGTCCAAAGGACTTGTGTCGAGTTTGTTAATGCAGTATCAAAAGCATGGGGAGATGATCACATCACTCATTACATGGTTAGTATTAAATTCTTAAAATGCTTTCAAATTTAAATATATATTTAGATCCAAACATAAGACTAACATTATGATTTTGACATATGCATCACATACTAAGAGATCATACAACATTTTTTGCAAATACATATGGAAGCTTGAGTGTATGGTCATCACAAGGGATGGAGAAGCCACATTGGCAAGCACAAGCAGCATTTCATCGAAATACACAACATGGAGGAACCAATGAAAACCGAAACTACATTTGTCAATTGTTTCAGTGGTTCTACCGCAAAATTCAAATTTGACATATAACAAAGTCCACACAATACAACAAGTTTAGAAAAGCATGCAAGTTCATACAGAAAGAGAAAATTAGATGATTGTTGAGTGCAAGATCATCATTATCATCAAATCATGACATGTTCAGAATCGCTTTGCAAATTCATTGAACAAGAAAGAAGAAATACTCAATGTAAATGTATTGATTGTATTATACCAAAATACAAAGTGTCAACTATTCATCATCAGATCTTGTGTCAGATTCTATGGCAGTATTGTCATGAAGAAATTCTCTGCTAGCGTATGCATCTAATAGATGTGCATTATTCTTATTTCCACTAAGCTCAATATAAGTGGAATACAATGAATAATGGGAGCTCCTTAAAGGAACATTCCCATCAGTAAAGCCTAAAATGTTCAAAACATAAGATCTTTTGACAAAAATGATCTTATTTGTCTTTACAAATTTATGTCCTCCTAGGTAAAATGATAAGGCTTTAACTGCCATCATAAGAGTCTCCTCGACCGGGCTCAGCGTGGAATGAGCAATACAGATCTCATTCTTCAGGAAATGCCTAAGATAGTGGCCAGGTCCACTATCCCTCTGGAAAGATGATGCATGTTGTCTGAAACCACCTCGTCTCGCAGCAAAATCATCTATTATGAGAGCATCCTACAATAGGAAATTTGTTAGCAAAAACACATTCAATGATTAGAAATATCGTAATGCAAGGAAGTTTAAACACGTACACATTCTTCATCTTCAGCAGCAACCAGATCAGGATGATCAATATAATGACCACGTACTGAACTGGAATCATCTGTGAAATGCAATAATGATGGACGAGGGAAGCCCATATGGGATTGAAATGCCGTGAATTCTTCATCGGATGGTCTGCCTCGCCCATCCTCAGTTATATTTGAGAAAGTCTTATTCAAGCATTCTTCAGCAGTCATAATTCCCTCCTCATCATCAAAATCAATACCAGCAACAAGATCATATGTTTCAAAATCTACGAAGCTGGAGAATTCGGAAATTGTGCCGGATAATAAACATAGAACCTCTTCTTCACGATAGTCAAAAAACTTACATAAATCAGCAGTAGTAAAATATACATCGTCATTAATATAATATACAGACAAATTGAATAGACATTTAGAATCCTTTGTAGGGTTGGATTCATCAGCAGATGTATTTTGGCCAATAAATGAATCCCGTAGAGAATCAGTATTTATATTTATAAAGTCACTTTCCTTATCAGGAGTGTCGATAAGAAAGTGACTGATGTCCTTAATAGCTGACTGAATGGAGGATGATGAAAAGGGAGGGTCAGCAACAAAAATTTCATCATCATCTGGGATCTGAACTAACAAAAAAAGTACACACACTCGAATTTCCACCTACCGCCTTTCATGCGCACAGGTCTGATACACCTGCCTACGTGTCCCCCTGTATCACACTTGTGCGCGTTTCTTCAGAACTAATATCTTTCTGTTATATTCAACTCGCACAGGTCCGATATACCATACATTCCTTCCGTACATATCGGTCCTCTGTGAGATTTTTGTCACCCTTCTATTCTCATCCTCCCCGTCGCGCGCAAGTTTGCTATTGCGTAGTACACATCCATGGATAGGAGAAAGTAGACCAGGAGGGACTTCTTCTCTCTTGGCTCATCCTCAGCCCCTGCGGTGGCCATTACCCCTCCTGCTAGACATAGAACGCGCAACCGCAGTAGGTGGCTCTCTGAGATACGCAAGTACCAGAGATCAACTGCGCTGTTGATCCCAAGGGCTCCATTCTACCGTGCTGTTCGAAACATAACAAGAAATGATCTCGGACAGCTGGTCAGATTTACACCCAGTGCTCTTCAGTGCCTTCAGGAGGCTGCTGAATATTACCTTAGTCCTTTTTTTGGAGATTCATTTTTGCTTGCCATTCATTCCAAGAGAGTCACAATAATGCCCAAGGATTTTCAGATCTTGATGAGAATGAGGGATAGGTTCTGTAGGTTGCACGTATCTCAGCCTTCTGCTCCCAGGCCAACACTTGTAGATAGGACTGATCTTCCTACGAAGCATCCTAGGAAGCAGAGTGCCTCCAAGAGAGCTCCAAAGAGAGCAAAGATCGTAGACACCACAAATTTTGTGAAACCTGAACCAAAATCAATTGTAGATAACGCTGTTGTTGATAATGCTGTAAATATAGCTACAGTTGTTTTGGATATTGCTTTAATTCTTGTAGATACTACACATCCACCTCCTCCTCCTCCTCCAATTCTTTATACATATACAGATTCGGATGAGTATCTTAGATTTGAGAAAGACATATCGGATGCTATAGATAAAATTGGTACTCCTTTTTGTTTTAGACTAGATGAACTTGATTTTAGTATTAATTTTAGAGTTTTAGATTGCTTGGATCTCAAAGACAGACGGACTTCTATCAGTGATCCTGTGATAGAGTCCGGGCTAACACTCTTGCAATTTGACATTGCAAGAGATTCATCAAACGAGTTGTTGGTGCTGAGTAATTTTCTGCTCCAGGCCTTCAAGAAGAATAATGACACATTGTCACAGTGTCTGACAAGTGGATTCACACCAGCAACAAAGTATCTGGTCATTTCTTATCATACCAAGTAAGATATATTAAGTGATTCTTCCTGTTTTATGCACCATACATTCCTTTCGTACATATCGGTCCTCTGTGAGATTTTTGTCACCCTTCTGTTCTCATCCTCCCCGTCACGCGCAAGTCCGCTATTCCATAGTACACATCCATGGATAGGAGAAAGTAGACCAGGAAGGACTTCTTCTCTCTTGGCTCATCCTCAGCCCCTGCAGTGGCCATTACCACTCCTGCTAGACATAGAACGTGCAACCGCAGCAGGTGGCTCTCTGAGATACGCAAGTACCAAAGATCAACTGTGCTATTGATCCCAAGGGCTCCATTCTACCGTGCTGTCCAAAACATAACAAGAAATGATCTCGGACAGCTGGTCAGATTTACACCCAGTGCTCTTCGGTGCCTTCAGGAGGCTGCTGAAGATTACCTTAGTCCTTTTTTTGGAGATTCATTTTTGCTTGCCATTCATTCCAAGAGAGTCACAATAATGCCCAAGGATTTTCAAATCTTGATGAGAATGAGGGATAGGTTCTGTAGGTTGCACGTATCTCAGCCTTCTGCTCCCAGGCCAACACCTGTAGATAGGACTGATCTTCCTACGAAGCGTCCTAGGAAGCAGAGTGCCCCCAAGAGAGCTCCAAAGAGAGCAAAGATCGTAGACACCACAGATTTTGTGAAACCTGAACCGGCATGTTGAAATCGATATTCTAATGTAATTGTTTCATTCTAATTCATTTTGTTTGATAATTGATTTTTTTTGTGCTAAATTATTTTGCAGTCACCACAGCAAAATGATTCATTCAGTTGTGGGTGGTACACTTATACAATGCCAAGTTATTTTTTGAGTGGTTCAACCTTCAAGAAAATGTTGATATTTCTAAGGTAATAAATTATGTTTATTTTTATTTTTGGAATCATGATTAGTTTTCTATTTTGTTGATGTTTTTAGCCATTACTAATACATGAATGTTCTATTTTGCAGTTTACACTTCCTGAGTACACATCAAGCCAGGTGTACAGATTCAGACAAGAAATCATCCTGAGTATACTGGCTAGGGCAAGGCTTCAGCCTCCCTTTATTGATGATGGTGCAAAGGATGATGTAGTAGTACTAAATTAAGATCAGAACATATATAGATAGCATAGAAAAAAAATACATGTATAGAATTCATAGAAAAATATACATTTATATATCAAATGTTGTTCCATTTTATGAATTTGGGAGCACAAAATACATGTATTGATGCCCAAATTGGGCTTTCATTTATTGAATGAAAGAGTGTATACACAGATTT
The DNA here is from genome assembly GCA_029204225.1 of Diphasiastrum complanatum. Classification (NCBI taxonomy): domain Eukaryota; kingdom Viridiplantae; phylum Streptophyta; class Lycopodiopsida; order Lycopodiales; family Lycopodiaceae; genus Diphasiastrum; species Diphasiastrum complanatum. Next base: position 21,314 of record MU832076.1, on the reverse strand, counting down.
GTACTAAAGTTTATTTGAAACTATTGTTCTCCCACAATGATGATTGTTGTAGGTAGATCTTTGCAGCACGTTATCAGCTTCTGTCTTTTTCTCATCTGTGACATGACAAATATTAGTGAATGTGCTATTGTAAATCATGACATTGTCTATTATTTTGTTCTATTTTGACATGGCAATAAACATAAAGTACTTACGAGTCTTTCGTTGATGATAAATCTGAAATATGTTGGTAGATTGGTTTGTAATAGCATGAGCTCTGTTCTGATAAAATCAAACTTCCAATGTTCTTCCACCTCAACCATAGTAAAATATTCCTCAGTGTAGATAATGCTTATCTCCATTCGGTTTGTGTGACCATTTAGTTCAAAATCTTGATCCAGTGGTAGCCATGTACCTTCAATTTTCTTGTATCTCTAGTAGCTAAATGTGAGACTGAGCATTTGCTTTTCGATATGATAACGAAAGATCATTGAGGACTTTTTAATCCTGCATTCTATGTCATTATTTGTTTTACTATCCCAGCCTTGATCCATGAGATCTGACAAAGTCTCATCTGATAAATCCTTGCAAACAAATAAAGTTGGTGTCCTACGAACACTAGCACTCGAGAAAAAATCAACAAATATATGTAATGAGATAAACCAACTTAGGTGAACAATTTTCGAGCCTATGCTTATCTTCATAGCATTTCTAATATCAATTAGTAGCTTGCATATGAAGGATTCAGAAACAATGTTGTCCGGAGTAGGCCACTCATCACTTTGAAAGATAGGCAATGGAATTGCTTCGAGCTTGCCAAAACATCCATCTGTTTGTGGCGTATATAATGATTCATAAAAATAGATACCACAATCTGCAAGTTCCTTTGGACATCTTCCTCTGTATTGCAGCTTTCCAACATCAGAGTGAATCATGTCTAATATTCTTGCAAGTGATTGTGCGGGTTCCCATTCACATTTTTGCTCTTTTCTTTTGTCGAAAATTGCCCTTTGATGATGGATGCAGCAATACCCATGAGTTCTTCATATGTTTTGTTGGCTTCCAGTTATCAGCTCCATCTTTCTCATTGTAAAGAATCACAGAATCGATTGTAGATCTGGGTCTCCTTGCCATTGCTATTTTCAAAGCTTGGGCGCCAAAAATCTCTCTGATATGATACTTAATTTCAATTTTTCGTATCACATTTAATCTAATGTAATGCCAACATAGTCACAGTTACTGCGTATACCATATTTTATGTAACTGTACATACTATATTTCTATAACTGTAACTAGTATAGTTAGAAATTTTCATTATACTAACCAGCATAGTCAAGTAAATTTAACTTGACTTATTGACGTCGGGCAGATTAGCATGTGTCGGACAGGAAGAAGAAACCAATGGGATACGTCCATGCTGCCCGGACACAAATTTCAAAGTTTTCTATATTGCATTTTTTTTTTTTAGTTAATTTGAACTACGTTACGTAGATTTCAAATCTGTGCATTTTGATTGGGCCTGATGACGGTCGAAACTAAAGAAAAAAAATAAAAGTATTTTTACAAAGGGTCTTTTTGATATTGAGAACTCCTCTAATGACTGATCAACCTAGCAAGCTAGCGAATGAGTTGTTTAACATAGATAAATCAGTGGTTAGTGCAATAATTCTTGCCTGAGATCTTTGGATCTAGAATTTTCACATAGTATTAGAGCTGGTTGGTGGCCAAAAATAGTAAACTTGCTATTTTGATAGTGATTTGAGGACATATGTTGGGATGTATCAACATGTGCAAGTTGATGTTTAATCCCATGTTCCTTGCCAAAATCAATGAAAGTTGTAGATCGATACTCACCACCTAAGCACTTTGATCTTAGCACCTGATTGATTCTCCATCAATGCTTTGAAGTTTTGACATTGAACAAAATCTAGTAACAGAATTACTAATGGACAACATGATAATGGATGAAGGACTTTGATACCATCTTTTCAACTTCTAGCATATAGAAGATGGTGAAAAGACCAGAGAGAAGTGCTACCAACCAAAATTGAGGATTGATTTAAAGAGCTTGCTAATGTTTTTTCAAAGGAATGACTCACAAAATAATCTCCTAGAAATACTTGTAGATCACAAAATTGAGTTGGTGTCCCTACATTGTGTGTGTTGTCTAGAATGTTAGAAAACTAAATTTTGGAGTTTAATGGATTGATTTAGAACAAGGGTTTTTCTATTTAGATTTGTCCTGTTTGTAGAAAAAGAATGATAAGACTTTTCAAGTTGTGAGCATGACTGTCATCAAAATTTGATATTTAATTTTCAAGATCGACAATCTATTTGACTAGATAAAGCTAGAAGATTTCTTTAGTATGATAGATCTTAGATGTAGATATTGCCAAATTTATATTGCAAAAGAGAGATGTCAAACCTTCTTGACCTAATACATGACCCACAAATTTTTAATGATGCCATTTGTCCCAACAAAGTGTCAAAAAACTTTTAGCCCTTATGAGGATATCTTTCATGACTTCTCGAACAATGTCATTAATGTACATATTCATTGAGTTCTTGTGAAGAGTAGGTTAAACACTTTGCAATAGTTTTTCAATTACTTCAAAGAAAGTCAATTGTATGAAACTCTAGAGTCAAGCATGAAATATGTATTTCAAGTCACAATCCATCCAAATAAAAACAATACCATTGGTCCTCGTGCATGAGTTGCTCCATGTAAGAATCATGGCATCTCATATAGCTTTTGCCAAAAGAAAGTTTCTCCTTTTGAGCTTCACCTAATTCAATCCATCTTAAATCAATAGATAAACTACATGTGAGTTTTTCAAACAATGTGTATCAAATGAAGAAACTAAGAGTTTCTATCCTTCAAAGCCTTAGTATTTTTCTTAGTCTTTCCTTGCTGTTTTTCCTTACTGTTGCATTTTGAACTATGTTTCGAACAGTTTGCATTTTTGAATTGTTTCGTCACACAGTTCGCAATTTTGGTCATGAGGAAAATACACTAAGTCAAAACACTTAGAAAATAATTCTGGCCAACTGTCCCGACATTGTTGCATTTTTTGCATTTCAAAAAAGTGCGACACTGTCTTATAAATGCCTTAAAAATGTTTTCTGGCCTACTGTCACATTTTTTGCATTTCGGGAAAAAGAGACACTATTGGATTTTTTTGCATTTCGGGAAAAAGAGACACTATTGGATTTTTTTGCATTTTGGGAAAAAGTGACATTGTCTCCAAATGCCTTAGAAAATGTTTTTCAGGCCTGTCGCGCTTTTTCGCCTTTCGGAAAAAAGTGACACTGTCGGATTTTTCGGTCTTCGAAAAAAGCGACACTGTCTCCAAATGCCTTCGAGAAAAATGCGACACTGCCCTTGAAAATGCGACATTGCCCTTGAGTCACAAAGCCAAATTATGCTTCTTGAAGATCAGCTGACCAAGCTGAGATGGGATGGTAAAGACCTCACCTCCTTCATCAGAAGAATGAAGGACCTGTTCCTTATACTACACAACTCCGGAACAGAGAATGTAGTCTCAGCAGAAAAGCAGCTCACATACCACCCGAACATTGCTTGCTAAAAATCCACAGATGACCCTTGAGAAGGCTATAATCGAGATCAGAGAAGAGGTGGAAGCCCTTGAACACGTTGATGACAAGGATAGCTCTGATCAAGTTCTCTAAAGCAACAAAGAGAAGAAAAAGAAGAATTTCAAGCCTAAGAGGGAGCCAGACCAAAGACAAGATTGAAAGTAGTAGTCAGAGTGAGCCAAAGAAGGCAAATGGAAAAGCAAAAATAAACCGAGACAACAGTATGGTGAGAAGAAGACCTACATGAGATGCACACAGAAGGAGCACTGTGGTTAAGCACCAAAGGAAGAGACAGAAGGCTTGATGACACTCTATACGTGCCCACTCTTCAGAAGGACCTACTATCTATTGCTAAGATAATAGATGCAGGACTAACAATCACCTTTGAAGGTGATACTTGCAAAGTTGTTGAATCCGCAACCACTTAGCTTGTCACCACAGGAAAGCAAAAGGGGAATTTGTATCACCTCAGGATCGGAGTACCTTCAAAGCAAGCTCACCAGATCAATGAATCGATGGATATTATATGGCACAGGAGACTATATCACATGAATACAGTTGGTCTATACAATGCTAGCCGGAGTGGAGCATTCACTGGAGTCAATATCAAAGATGCCGCATGCTTGAAGTCCTGTGATGCATGTAACAAAGGCAAGATGTCATGTATAGCATTCACCAAGGACTCTTTCAAAATGAAAGAACTCCTGAAACTGGTACACTTTGACATCTGTGGACCATTTGATGTGGTCTCCTTGGGAGGTTCAAACTACTACATCACTTTTATTGATGACTTTAGCAAGTTTGCAGCCGTGTACTTTATCCACAACAAGTCAGAGGCCCTAGACAAATTCACTAAGTTCATGAATTGGGCTGAGAAATGGACTGACAAGAAGGTGAAGCAACTGAGAACGGGCAAAGGAGGAGAATATGTCTCCAAACGCTTTGCAGAGTTTTGCACCAGCAAAGGCATACTTCACTTGAAGATTGCAGCCTACACACCACAACACAATGGTGTGACAGAGAAGAAAAAACGAACTCTCATGGAAGCTGCGAGATCCATGATGGCCTATTCAAATGCATCAAAAATTTTATGGGCTGAAGCAGTAGCTGCAGCCAACTACCTGCAGAACAGGACATGTAGATCTAGTGTTGCACATACCATGCCACACGAGGTTTGGTGGGGCAACAAACCAAGTCTGACACATGTCCGCAGTTTTGGATGCATCGCATTTGCCCACATTCCAGATCAAAAAAGAAAGAAGCTAGAAGAAAAGGTGGAGCAAGGATTCCTCATAGGATATGATGTTCACTCATTATACTATAGGATCTACATGCCTACAACAGACAAATCAAAACTGTCAGAGATGTCATATTTGATGAGTCAAAGACAATGGCTGACGGAGATCGAGTCGACTACAAAATTCTGACTAGAGACTACTATGATCTACCAACATCAACGAAAGGAACAGACCCTAAGTATCCAGAACAAGATGTTCAAATTCCAAATGGACAGAAAGACTATTCAGACGATGAGTAGAAAGACGTGCAACCTGTACCTAGGATACCTACTACTCACCATAGTTCAGCAGTCAACAAAGGCAAAAACAAAGGCAAGGCCATCGTTCTGACTGCAGATTCTCCAAGAAGATCCATGAGAGAAAGAAGAGCACCTATCATATTTGTGCTTGATAGCTCAGCTTATGTATCACAAGAGTTTTGTGGATTTGGCGGAGAACCTCAAAAGTATGAGAAAGCTATCAACTGTCCAGATAAAGACAAGTGGATTAAAGCAATGGAAGACGAGATGAATTCCATTGAGCAAAACAAAGTTTGGAGTCTGGAGCCATTACCAATAGACAGGAAGACTATAAAGTGCAAGTGGGTTTTCAAATACAAGTATGGACCTGATGGCAACGTATCAAAGTACAAGGCCAGATTGGTAGCAAAAGGTTTCTCTCAGAAGTATGGTGTTGACTATACTGAAACCTTTTCTCCAGTCATAAAGCATTCATCCATGCGCCTACTATTTGCATATATAACAGCATACAATCTCAAGATCCAATAGTGGATGAAAAGACCGCCTTCTTACATGGCAAGTTGAATGAAGGGGTCTACATGGACCAACCTCCAGGATTCATTTGTACATCCTTTGCCAACTACGCCTGCCAAATGCAAAAAAGCATATATGGACTGAAAGAGTCTACCAGGCAGTGGTATAAGAAGAAGGATCACACCCTCAGATCCTTAGGATTTCAACCATTGAGGGCCGACTACAATGTCTATACAAAGGTCACAGATGGAGAAATCATAATCATTGTTGTCTATGTTGATGACACTTTGATTCTGTCCAGAAGAGGTGACCTAATTGCTCAGGTGAAGTGTGAAAGATTTTATATCATTAAGCCTTCCAATCCACTTAAAAGATCTTTGGTTAGAAAGAGAAATACACTACCAATCTCACCAATGTAAAAAAAATCAGCATCTACACACAAAATGAGATGCAAACACTAATGGAACTTGATCAAACTTGAATGAAATGATAAATTATTGTTGCTATCCGTACAAAACCAACAAGCTACTGTATTTCACAAGTGTGAATCCAAAAATAAAAAATATAGATTATTCTACAAATAAAATTACATGCAATCACAAGTATAGTGCACCAGTGGATAGTATGTATAAGCATGAAATGAGATAGAGAGTCAACTGCATGAAACTCTAGAGTCAAGCATGAAATATGTATTTCAAGTCACAATCCATCCAAATAAGAACAATACCATTGGTCCTCGTGCATGAGGACCAATGGTATTGTTCAAAGTCATTGAACAAACTTTGTTTTCCAGATACATTACTTTATTTTACAACAAGATAACATCCATCCACTTCCATAGCTCCATCTACACAAGAAGATCCTCCAAAAGATGTTCCACTCTTCATAGATCTATTGCTTGGATCCACTCCTCTTTTTTCCTTGCTTGATCTACACTTGTAGGTTCATCCAAATAGGTTAGGAAAGCAACATAATCTCCAAAAACTATTTGCTTACCCTTTTGATTATATGTGAGCCTTGCAGGTACTTGTCTTTCCCTTGATGTTCTCCTTGGCTTTTGACTTGATGAAGGTCCATCATCATCACCATCCAAAGTAGGATCCTTTTCACCAACATCAAGAATGTTACATTAGACAATTTTGGAATGTTCTCCTCATCAAAGATGACATCTCTACCAACAATCACTTTGTTAGTAGAAGGAATGTAAACCTTGTAGGCTTTACGCACCTCACTATATCCAACAAAAATACCTCTTCTTGAAGATGGATCCTCCTTGGTCCTATCATCAAGAGTAATGTTGACATAGCATGTGCCTCCAAAGGTTCTTAGAAAATTTACACTCGGCCTCCTTTTGAATAGCATCTCAAAAGGTGTCCTTCCATCCAAAATAGCACTCGGCCACCTATTGCACAAGAAATTGGCACACAACAAAGCTTGATCCCAATATGGTTTGTCAAGATTAGCACTTAACCTCATAGCTTTAGCACTTTCACATAGAGCCCTATTCTTCCTTTCAGCCACTACATTTTGTTGTGGGGTCCTTGATGTTGTATACTCCCTCTTGATCCCATGCTCATCACAAAAGGCCTTGAACTTGTTAGATATGTACACACCACCATTGTCACCTCTCAAGCACTTGATCTTTGTGGAAAATTGGTTCTCCCTTGCATTCTTGAACTTGACAAAGACATCATACACTTCATCTAATCCACTTAAAAGATCTTTGGTTAGAAAGAGAAATACACTAGCAATCTCACCATTGTAGAAAAAATCAGCATATACACAAAATGAGATGCAAACACTAATAGAACTTGATCAAACTTGAATGAAATGATAAAGTATTGTTGCCATCCATACAAAACCAGAAAGCTACTTTATTTCACATGTGTGGATCCAAAAATAGCAAATATAGATCATTCTACACATAGAATTGCATGCAATCACAAGTAGAGTGCACCAATGGATAGTAGATTCCAAGAGAACCATGTATAAGCATGAAATGAGATAGAAAAGATAGAATATCACTCTCTCCACGAGATACGTCCTTCATAATAGGTCCAAACCCTATTTGGCCACTTGGCTTTCCCTCCAAAATGCTAACCCTATTATTTTTGGGTCTAGATTCAAAGTACCCAACATTCAAATTTGAATCTACTCAAACTCGCCTTCTAACTTTCCAACACTTTCAAAAAGTGTTTATTCAAATGACATTTAGACTAATGAACTTTGAAAAGCCAATCTCTAAGTCTAAAAACAAAGTTGGCCTCAATATGCCAAATATGAAAATATAGCAAATATGATCAAACTAGTTGAATCTTTCACATGAAGCATGATATTTCACAACATTTTGAGATATCAGACCTAAGGGAAGCAAGATGCTACCTAGGATTGCAGGTTGACAAAGATCTTGACGAAGGAAAGTTGTATCTTCACCAGTCAAGATGCATCCAAAAACTCATTGATGATTTTCAAATGACAGACTGCAAGGGAGCTAACACACCAATGGTGTCTGAAACGATTCTGACAAAAAAGGACTGCCTGCAAAATGCAAAAGAGTAGGAAGCCATGCAGAACGTGCCCTACAGGAGGTTGATCGGATCACTCATGTACTTGGCAGATAATACACACCCTGACATTGCTTATGCAGTTTTCATAATGAGCCAGTTCAATATCCAGGCCCTATGCACTGGAAGATAACAAAGAGAATTCTACAGTACCTTCAACAGACGAAGGATTATGGGCCGTATTTCTCTCAGCATGAAGGATTCTTGATCAAATCCTACAACGATACAAGTTGGGCATCCTTGAAAGATGACTGCACAAGCATCTCAGAAGGATGCACAATAGCAGTCGGTGTAGCTGTGATATGGGTCAGCAAGAAGCAGACCATGACTGCGCAATCATCCTGCGAAATAGAGTATGTTGCAGCAGCCAAGATGGCGTATGAGTTTACATGGCTCAAATAGCTCCTTGATGCATTGGGAGAGAACTCCAATGAGCCGCTGCTACTCATGGATAACACATCTACCATATATCTGACGAAGGATCTAGTGTTTCATCCTAGGATGAAACACATTGCTATCAGATATCGCGAAACATAGTTCAAAATGCAACACTCAGGAAAAACAACAAGAAAAGACTAAGAAAAATACTAAGGCTTTAAAGGATAAAAACTCTTAGTTTCTTCAGCTCCCTCTCAAAGCTGGTATTATTTTGATTCCTAGGCTTGTACGCTGCTTCTCAAAAATTGCCTTGTCAAGAGGCTTCGTGAAGATATCAGCCACCATATGATTGGTTGGAACAAACTTGGTCTTCAGCCTATCTTTCTTAACCAGATCTCTTATCAGAAAATAATTCTGGCCAACTGTCCCGACACTGTCGCATTTTTCGCATTTTGGAAAAATGTGACATTGTCTTATAAATGCCTTAGGAACGTTTTCTGGCCTACTATCGCATTTTTCACATTTCAGAAAAAAGTGACACTGTCGGATTTTTTGCATTTCGGGAAAAAGTGACACTGTCTCCAAATGCCTTAGAAAATGTTCTTCAAGCCTGTCGCACTTTTTCACCCTTCAAAAAAAAATGACATTATCAGGTTTTTCGCTCTTCAGAAAAACGACACTGTCTCCAAATGCCTTTCGGAAAAATGCGACACTGCTCTTGAAAATGCAACACTGCCCTTAAAATCGCGAAGGCATCTTTTAGCAAACTGCGAAGGTCTGCAACGTTAAGTAACGGACAGAATGCGGCTAATGCACGAAGGACAGTGATAGGAAACTAGAATCAGTTTTGATTAGAGCTTTAACTTAATCAGTTTCCTAGATTGATCACATGAAAGGATCAATGAAGGATACAGTAAACAAGAGAAGGGAGATCACATGAGGAGATCAGAGAATAGAGATCACGGATACAAAACAAGCAGAACTGTAAAAGTTTGAGATAGCTCTAGAGTGAGTTTACAGATTAGCAATAGCTAGTCATATTACTCGTGAGAGAGAACATCTCTCTTGCGCCAACACGTTGATCTAGGAAACAGACAGCGCTCAAGAAAAATATTGTAAACTTAGTTCTGATAATAGAAGCGATTTCCACAATGCTCTGTTCTATAATGTTTATGATCTACAATATTGGAATGCATGCTAGCAGTAGATAACTTTTTGTTGTTGTTTTACTCAACATTGTTTACAAGTTTAATTTTACAACAGATAGTCAGAAGCAATTGGGGGCTTGGAAGAGAATTAGACCGTAGTTAGTAGCAGTAGCTACGGATGCGAAGTCGGCTCTATCCGGCCTTCATCTCCGGCTCAACCCGAGATCCCACGGTTTCCATCAATGGTATCAGAGTGTGGTTGATTTCGGGACATCAAATACCATACACATGCAAAAGCTAAGTATCAAGAGGAAATGGAAAGCACTTGAAGGCCCACCCTTGAGGTTGGGTTCAAGAACTTTGCGCAACTGCACTTGTCAAAGTTCTCATGCTTCACTTACCAATGGAGCCAAAGCAATATCTAACATGTTCATGCTTTCACCATCTCACAATATATCTCACCATCTCACCTAAACCAAAAAGGCAGCACCCCTCAAGGGAGCATCTCATAAATAATCACTAGTCCCTTCGTACAATTCATGTATCATGCAACTCAGCACCCTGAAAGCATCAACCATGGTTATACCTATTAAGGTAATACTTGCCGCATTGACTTTTGTGCAACCTAAAACATCGAGATCTATTGTGCTTACACCCACTAGCATGGCAATACATTGACTCATCAGGTTTCCATTCAATCCCAACCACTATGATCACAAGCCTACTTTCTTTACACTTTCATAGGAAGCACATTGATTCAACAAGTTGTTGTTGTAGCACTTGTTGATAACAATGCCCATTTTCAGTCCCCACCATTGACCGATCAAGGATCTAGTACTAGATGTTGTCCTAATGTCTCAAGGGCATAAGAATTTTCAAGCTTAGCATTTAGCTTGCCTACTTCCAACGGACATAAGGCTTGTACTTAAGATGAATTAGCCTAGCCATTTATCACAATCTATAACAACTCAACATAAAGCTAACCAAGCATCCACTCCCTTAAGTAAGAAACAACAATTAGATGATGACCTAGCATATATTTCAAACTTTGTGCATCTTTAAAGGTTTGAAAACGGTCCTTCAATTGGTCCTAATATTGAGATCAAAACTTGATGGTGATAGACCTCAACGGTTCATCCTTCCTCAAGCATGATAGGGTCACATCCAATTAGACATGGATTTGGTCTCAAGGATGTCAAGATATGGTTGTTTGGCTATGAGAGTTGAGTGTTGGGGTCCCACCTCAAATCACCTAGGCACCTACCACTCAAGTATTTCCAAAAGCTTGGTACCAAGGATGAGAGTGAAAATCATAGACACTTCATAGGTGGGTGGTTACAAGCTTGATTATTGCTTATAAGGACAATTACGGGGCCCCTCACGTGTGCCCTTCTGCTTGTACCACTTACTTTTAATGTCCCATGTTAGAGAAGACCACCACAAACACCTAGACGTTTTTCGTAACCTCATAGGGTTGTGTTATGTGACTTGGGTATTCTCAAAAAGCTTGGTAGCAAGAATGAGTGTGAAGGATCATCTCCGTCTCATATGTGGGTGCTTATGGGGCAAATATGAAGCCTCTCACATGCAACCTTCTTTGTGCAATGTTTATTTCTCTTATTTAGGCCACTAGTGTGAGCTTGGCATCAAGCTTGACACATACTAGACAAAGGGGAGCTTAGACATGAGGCTAGTCTTCTAAAATTACTCATAATTATCGAGATTTGCTTATCACTTCATATTTTCCTCACGATCAAATAATAGTGCATTGTTAATTATGCATGCATTTTTGGGTTCGAGAGTTTATATTCGGGTGTTTGGGACATGTCATCAATGCTCTTGGGCAACAATCACTATTAGAGTTGTTAGCTCCTCGACAACATGCACCAGGAGTTTTCATTACATAAACACAAATTCCAGAGCTAGCTCCTCTCCTATAGCTAAATGGCTAGCTCATTTAGAGGTCATAGGCTCGAGTTAATCATATCCACTATGCACACATAGAAGACTTGGCCAAATTTATAGACGCTTGCCTCTCATACTTTTCTTGGGACATCATTGACCAAGAAGGGTGTTTGGGAGTGTCACGCAGATGCTCTTTTGGGAGCATTTTGGGAATTCCATGAGAGACTCAAACAACCAATATTTTGCCACAAGGTACACATGATATTTGTATAAAGCTACTCCTATTGTTTTGGACATAGTGGACCTTGGATTTACTTGGAGGTGCACTTTTCCTTTAGTTGGTGGATGACCATAAAAGTGGACTTTGAAGCTCTACTTCTAGTTTTGTTGGTGATGGGTAGTGCAATATGTGAAAAGTGGAATCATGGCAATTCTCCATCATTCATTATTTTGACACAATATTCTAAGGACCTTTTTTTCCTTTGAAGATGGAGGTGCTATTAATCTATGATGTGTGTCTACTAAAGTGACATGAATCAAATAGTCTAGACTCTAGATTAAGTTTGTGAGCCACCAACGCCTAGAGCATAGTAATAGGACCTCATTATTTTTTACAAATTTGATTGTCTTAATTTTTCAGCCCTCAAAATTAAAAGTTGAGAGTCATGGGTGGAAATTTGAAACTACATAACCCTCATGGATGGAATCTTAAAAGCAGCCCTCACTCATAGATAGAATCATTAACATAATATTGAAAATGATATTTTTTTTTAAGATTTTGGTGACACACAATATGTACAATAATGGGTGTTTGTCAGCGCATGATAGGGATGTAATGGACTCGTCCTCTCGTCTAGTTGCTCCTATAGCAGCTCTACAAAAGGAATTGCCATTATATCCTGAATACTTATAATGTTACCATGGGAATCCATTCCTTGCCATTATATCCTGAATACTTATAATGTTACCATGGGAATCCAATTAATACATCTTTTGCCTTTCAAATGAAATGTACATACACTAAGCCTTCAAAGCATTTCACGACACGTTTATAAAGTGTGTTTTGGAGAATTTTGACTTTCAGATGAAGTATGACTTCTTCATTTAGCTTTTAAAATTGGCGCGTACCTTTCATTGCTGGCCTTCAAGTGACAATCAGCAGATTGTTTTGCCTTCCTCTGAAATGCAAAGAGCTGTCAGGGTATTGCATTGCAGCTTGCCTGCTCGCCAGAATCTCTTCTTTCTTCTACGTTTGTGGGCGTGCTCGTTGCTTCTCCTCTTCTGGGCTTCGCATTGCCGACCTTTTATCATTCTTACTTCTGCGATCGATCATCGGGGGGTGTTGGGTTGGTGTGGGCTCTCCATTTTTCTGTTTTTTGTCGCTCATATGCACATACAGACACACACGGCATGTTTTGAGGATTCTGTAGCTACAGTCTAGTATTTGATCCGAGCGTTCATGGAGCCCAATGCAGGAAACATTTCTAAAGCGCAGGTGGTCTACTATCTCAGTAGAAATGGAAAGATGGAACCTCCTCACATGATAGAAGTGCCGTATCTGTCTAATGAAGGACTGCGATTGATGGGTAAAGTAGCAATTATTTTACGCATAAGTTATGACAGCTGTTTGGCTTTGCTGTAACTTGCCTTCGACTAATGTAGTCCAGAACGTTTGCTATTGCCTGAGAAACTATCCTGCTTGCATTGCATTATCTGTTTTGTGAGGACAAATGCCTGCATGTTGTGAGAAGGGAAGCCCTCGAGTATGCTATCCTTTGGTATGTGGTTTTTGTCCAGTTGCATTACTCGCACGGTCTTCAGTGATATTGTCAAAGCCGCATATTTTGCTCAAAAAGGGAGGCCTCCAGCAGTAGACTGTAGAATCTCACATTCTTTGTGACAGTAAAGAAAATAACTTCAGAGCGTTTAAAGAAGGTGAAATGTGAGTGTTCAAATTATAATGGTAAGTTTAACTTCTTGTTCTAGCAGATGTGAAGCGCAGACTGACTGTGCTTCGTGGAAACGCGGCGGGGAACATGTTTTCCTGGTCTTACAAACGGTAAGTCTTCTGCGCATTTCTTTCGATATCATTGGTAAGAAGCTGATAACAACAAATATTTACTATAATGATGAGTCCAGCATTTGAGATTTCAAATATAGTCTTACCAAAATAATGCATTTCTTAACAAAGCTCCGAGCACAGGGAATTGAAATTTCTGTGTGTATGTTCGTTAGAAGTACGTGTATTTCAAAGGATAATTTCCAATTCTTCATGTGTCCAACTGGTACGTGCACTTGTTTTTCTCCATGTTATGCAGAAGCTACAAGAACAAATATATATGGCTAGACTTGTCAGATGAAGATGCCATCGTTCCTGGAGGCGGTGGAGAGTATGTTCTGAAAGGTTCTGAATTGTTCGACGATTGTCAAGGTACTCTCTGAAGCATATAATCGCTTCTACTACGAGTTTCTCAATCAATTCAAAGAGCACGATCCTAGTTGCTAGTTTTGGTTTTATTTAGATTTTCCTGTGTAAATCATGTGCTTGTTGTTGCGGATATGGATTTCACGTACGCTACGTAACTTTGTAGCGTGGATTAATCGGTAGGCATAACACGATTTTCATTTCACGTGTGATACGTGCCTTTATAGCCTTGAAGCTGGATAAATCTATAGGCATTAGCTTATACGTAGCACTAGCTCCTATACAAGATTACAATAGTCACTGTAATGTAGTCATCAATATATTTTCCAGATTGTATAGGAGTAGATCACGGCCAGGAAGATCCAAGGGGGAGACGTTCCGTACCTTATCAGTTAATTTAAAGACAGCTAAGTTATTGCATAATATTGTTTCGCAGATAAAATGATGAAGTATGTCTCTAGCCAAGAATCTGATAGCCGCAAGCATCCAGAGGTTCTTCAAACCAAGTACCGCGGGGCAGAGACCTGGCTCAAACAAGACCCGCCGAAGTCCAGCTCTGACCAGTACACACCAAGTTCTCTGAAGCACGAAGTCTCTGAGAAGTGCAATGGCATTTCTCAAGGAAACCTTAACGCGGTGAGAAATGGCAGCCATAAGAAATCGTTTCCTACGGATTATGCCCAAGCATTGAGCAAGAGAGGAATACATGGTTTCTCAGCACCGGACGACTTTCTTGCTGACAACAAAATCTCAAGTTCCAGCGATCTTTCGGATTCAAGCACTCAAACAATCATGAACGATATCAAAGTTTTACAGATCAAGTCGACAGTAGTGCCTGCTCGTCATGGTTGTGATGCTGCTACACAGACTGACTTAGACAATAGCAGATACTACGAAAGTCTAACAAAACAAGAAAAAGCGAACAACGAAATTTCAAAGCCTTGGAAGATTTTTAATAACGAGCACCAAGGGCTACAGCCTAATCAAGCTGAAGCGTCGCTTCTGTCGATGATATCTGGCGAGCTTACATCAGATCAAAACATGAGTTCTAAAAAGAAACAATGCAAAGTTGTCAATTCTGGTCATTTGCATGACAAAGATTCTGGTGCAAACGTCAGATTGAAGCACACAACGGCCTCCAGAGTTTTTCTTCAGATCTTGTCATGTGGTGGAGTTGATACCAAAGTTCAAGAAAATAATCCAACTGCTGATACAAAAGAAACTGCGCTAGAAAATAATGCCCCTCGTGAACAACCAGCTGGCCGTCAGAGCCTACCCTCCAGCAGAGTGAGAAGCAAGCCTGTGACTCCTCGAGGCCCTCGATCACCTGAGAGTTTCGATTCTAGAATGGGAACACCAATCACGTATAGTTGCGAGCTCGAACTGGATACTGGAAACAATCATGAGGCTTTTGGTCATACTATTAAATCCCGAAGTTCCGAGGTCGAAGAAGTCGTTACCGCGTTACCTTCTCCTTGTCACGAATCAAAGATTGTCAGCAGATGTTCATCTTTCTCAAGCAGGTAACCAAAACTTCTGACTCGTAAGTACGTTCATTTTTGTTCCTGACTCATAGGTAATACGTTTATTCTTGTTGCAACACTCATCGACGTAATGAATAAGTTTGCAGCACCGAAGTGAGGTTCTGTTCCATTTCTGGCCCAGTTGTTGTTCTCCAAGGCACTTTCGAGGTAGTTTTAAGTCTTGATCGTATGAACAAGGAGTTGACATGGTAAATGACTAGCAATTTGCAGAAGTCGGTTAGGGGAAAACAAATTTTGTTTGCTAACCCGTCTAACGTCCGATTCTCTGACGAGGGACGCTTCTCTAACAAGGAAAATGATCTGGTTAACATCTGCAGGAGGTCTAGTCGCAGTACCGACTTCGATATTCAGCAGGACAAGAAAATCAAAGACATAGGAACTGCTTTCGGAACGCCATGCAAGACCCCTGGGGGCTCCCCTATTCCTTCGGGATTGTACAAGAGTGCACATGCAAGCCGCGTTGTTTCCCCGATCCGTCTTCCGTCGTCGGAAGGTGACAGGGAAAGCTGGCAGTGTAATTTAGGCCAACAACTCATTTCAGCTCACATTGTAGAGAACAAGTTTAATTCAACAGAACATCTCCAAAATCCAGCGGAGTCTAAGTGGAAGGATCTGAGCCCTATAAATCGAGATACTCGTCTGCCAAAAGTCGATGAAAGGTGCTAAAGTCTCTACTTTACTCTTTGTAAACAGTGAATTATTTAATGGCAACTCTTACTAATGATGCTGAACATAGTGGAGACGGTTTTATTGATTACAAAGAGCTTAAGAAGTTGATATAACCGATCAAACGGACTGGCATATGGTAGCGACTTTTCTTATGGAAGCTGGCTTCTTGTTGATTGTTCCATTGCTTTTGAGATTTGGAATAAATAACCTTCTTAGTTGATTACTGAGTATGAACTTGATTTAGGCAGCCCATTGTAATACCGTCTGCCCAGTCTATTCGGTGAATTTGGCATCAATGGGATATACAATTTGTTCTGGTTAGATTTTTTTGTTCATTTTTTAGTTCTCTAGAGTCCGTTTGAAGATTTTAAGATGACATGAATTTACCTTGATTGATTATTTCCAGCTAACTTGTTACTTGGTAAACTTCCACAGAGAGCATTTGAAGCCCCAACAACATCAAGACCGGTGGTCAAGGGATGCTAGGTACCTAAAGACGGTACTTATACCACAATGACGAGTACACAACGGGAGCTGTCACATGATTATACGATGCAAGAGGGTTTACATGTTGCTTTGGCTAATGCAACAAGTTCATGTTTTATGTTTCAACCAACGCAGAAAAATCTGATAAACAGTCAACAAAGAAGGTAACTAAATTCGTAATACAAGCAAGATGTGACGAAGTATATTACTGATGTGATTCGGGGAAACTCTACGTTCCATACGAAGACAGATGGTAATTTGATTCATGTAAGTTGTAAAACAATTAACTAAATTGAGATTGACGGGCTTATGGTATTATCGTTGACAATGCCGCTAGTATTGCTTGATTATGTTTGTAAGATGAATGCCATGTATGAATTCCGGATGCTCTTAGTATATTCTCTTGTGAATTGTGACTTGAACGATACCATGCATTAGCAAGAGCTTTCGAATGCTTTGTGAAAGATGAACATGTATTAGCAAGATCTTTTGAATGATTTGGTGCCTTAAGCTGATTAATTCCTTTCAGTGCTCGGAAAAACCTACAAAGCCTTATCATCTCATTTTAGAAAAATTTATATTCACCTACTAATTGTAGTTTATTAAGTTTACTAATCTAAATTGGTAATACATGTTTAACCTATAATTTTATAGTGTAGTTTCTTAAAGCTACTATTCTAAAGGGCTAATACATTTTTAACCTATTGTAAAAACAAATTGTAGTTGTAGTTTTTAATTTGCTGAAAAAAAGCATTATGCCTACAAGCTACAACTATACAAGGTACAACTAAGCAGGGACCCAATGTAGCCTTCACCAGCTTGCAGACTTCATCCGCCCACCAGCCCTTCCACAACAGCCCTCAGCCTCCCTCTACTCTCCTCTCTTTCCCATGGCATTGAAACTTTGTTATGTAACTGTTAAAACTAGGACCAATAGTAGCCCAACTTGAAACAAAATCTACAAATTTTAAAAGTAATAAGTTTTTAAGTAGATTAACACGAACAATGCTATGCAATGTAAGTGCCTCTACCTTTGGATCAGGCCTGTGTTTTAAAGGCCATGTATGTACTTTTTTATTGAAGGTGGTAAAAAAAACAAAAAATTCATTTTTATAAATGTGCTATTAGCTTCTTTTTAAGGTCAATCCCTTATATATAATAAAGCTAAGCTCATGCATTTAGATAATGATCTTTTGGAGTCCTACTATAAGGATATTATTTAGATAATGGTTTAGGGTGTGTCCCATTATAAGTATATTATGACAATTTCTTTTGTGGTGCTAATTCCATAACTTCATCTTGATGTGACCACATCACTAGAAGACAAACCATTATATCATTACCTCCATGGGTTGAAATACTCTCTTTATTGTACATAATGTGCCACAAAAAATAAAAAACAATCATTTTCAAAATTATGTTAAAGAGCTAAGTAGTTTTGATATTCCATTCATCAAGCAGTGCCCCCCAAAACTCGACAAATACAAGCAACCCAATTGTGAAAATTCATTTTTTTTACTGCTTTATTTTAGATTTATAGGTTTTTTATATGGCACAAAATTAGTCGATTTTAGTTATAAATCTTAGGTTTTAAGGTTTTATTTTAACCTTTTATCAATTCCATAATAGTTGTGAATTTTTTATAAGGTTAATTTGAAATTTTTTTACGAGCACTAATCAATAGTATGTAATTTTTAAATTTCATTCATGAGAACTTTTTATTCTAAATGATAAAACTAGCCTTATAAATTTGCAAAACCAATGAGATTTTATTATCATGTCCCAACACTTTGGAAAGAAAATAAATGATCGCCAAACTGACATCTGAACCATTGATTAATGTCAGTGTTTGAGTGGATACGCATTATAATCAATCACCTTCCAAAAAGGTGAGAATGAAAATGCATTTTTGTGAAGAAATGCCGACTTGTCAAGACTTGGGAAAGCGTTTTGCTTTGGACAGACTAGTCACCTTGTAAAAACCTATTCGTTGTTGACTTGCGTGTACAACGTCCGTCCAAATCATTTTGTCCTCAAGCAATGATCCCACAGTCGCCACATGATTGTCTTAAAAAATTACTGCAGCCTTTCCTTTCCAGCACCTGGCTCTGGCTGGCTCCTGAATCCTGATCAGTAACGCCGCCCTCCTCAACTCAGGCAGCATCTGGCATTTAGCTCCATTCTCATTCTTCATCATCAGTAACGCCGCCCCTCCTCCAGCTCAGGCAATCGTTAATAAGTATCCCCTTGGACCCATCCGAAATCATCCGAATGTCCCATTATACGAAACTAACTCTTCATGAGGTTTGACAAATCAATATTGCAATTTGCCATTACGAATCACGATCCACTCGAGTGAGCTTTTTGCAATGAATCTGAATCCTAATCTCTTGGCAAAAGCGCAGGACGCGCTGCCAGATTAATGCGATTTAACTTTTTGTACAAGTGGTAATCCATGACAAAAACCACGGCCATGACATCTGTACGTTGCGCAGTCGATTAACAGCGACTGTCTCTGGGCGTTTCGGAGTAGAGATTATCTAATATAACGCAGCGGAGGCGGAAGAACTGGGACCCATTCCTTCCATCTTCATCCTTCATTCTTGACTCTTGTGTGTTGTGGACTCTGCACCGCGCTTCAGCCTTAACCCCAACCCGGCACCTGACGTGCGGCACGGTGCTTGCGGGGGCTGTCTTAGTCGCCACATGGGCCGCGCAAGGTGGGATCGTGGGCAGGGGGCGGACGCACCCATCCCCTTGAGCCAATGGGCGCGCACCCAGGCCAGGCCAGGCCAGGCCCGCTGTCCGAAATTATTGGGTATTGGACGAGGCCCACTTTCCAAACTGGGCCCCAAACACAAAATAGCTCGCTTTCAGCGTCAGGAGTCCTGACTCCTCAGTCTCATCAGGACTCATGATCCCAAGAGTATGGTAATACTATTCTGCAAGGCTTTTAAAAGCTTGTAAAATTTGAATTCTTGTACAAGGATTTTTGAATCTTTTGATTCTGTTTCCAATAATAGTGAGCTGGTTAGAGTGATTTTCAATTAATTTATATTAATTAATATTTTAGTGTTTCACAGGTCGGTCACGCTGCCCGGGAACCTCCCCGCGCTTTCTTGGAAGGGGGGGTGTGCCATGGTGCCCCGGACCGCTGCGCCCCCAATCGGGCTAGCAGCCCGGGGGGTGGGAGAGCGAGCTACGAATGGGGAGAGAGCAGGTAGGGGGGAGGGAGGGAAAAAAGGACGGGGAAGGGGGGGGGGGCGGGGGCATTGTACCCCATGCCCCCTCCCACCTTTTTTTTTTGAATATTTTTTTCATTTGGGGGGGCCCAATATTTCCATTCTATCTCTCTCTCTCTCTCTCTCTCTCTCCCTCTCTCTCTCTCTCTCTCTCTCGCACCCGCACGCACACACAAACACACCATCGGCCGCCCGACGGGCCAACTTCACTAGTATCGTTTATAAGAGAAACCCCACAAGGGCCACAACAATCTATAGATTTTCTTATCCCCCATAAGTGAGGTGCTTAGAGTGATCCTTAGAAAATGTTTCTTATGAAAGTCCTCAAACATTTTAATGAAATCTATAAAAGAATGGAATAAACTTTTGAATCCTAAATTTAAAATTAAAGCTAGCAGACTTTTATATAACTAACAAATTTAAAACTAAAAGCTAAATGTATGTTATAAAAATCCTTCCACATTTTAATGAAATCTATAAAAGAGTGGAGTGAATCTTTGAATCTTAAATGTAAAATTAAAGCTAGCTGAGTTTTATACAACCTACAAATCTAAAACTAAAAGGTAAAATTTGAAAGAATTGGCATGTTTGTATTTGCCAATTTTTATCAAGCATTGGTTGGGAGTTTAGGACTTCCTTTCCTTTCCGTAAGGTTGGAAATTTGCCCATGCATGACGACATAGAAATGAGGCCCAAAATCAGTAATATTTTGTTGTGAATGTGCATAGAAATCAGGCGATACAAGAGTCATCACACCAGCAGCATCCTGCCACCGGTCATGCTATCAAGCATACACTAGTGAGAGCCCAACAGGTATACTTATACCCTCCAAGGCCCATGCACCACTAGTAGTGCACTGTGACACCTCACTAGACACCTCTGCAGCCTATCTGGGCCACGTCATCCAGTTCCCTAATGACTCACTGATAGACCCATACAAATCCACCATCAAGTGTTTTAGGCCTACAACCATTAATTATGACCATGTACACATAAGGGCCCCAATTCCCTTATAGTCACAATTAACTTACGGGTTGTTGGTCTACCGGTCCCTAGCGTGGACACGCTACTCGAGACCAATCATGGGCATGACATAGAGAATGAAATTTTTCATGACAATTCCACCAAGTAAATTGAATATAAAATTATGACAAGGGCCATATAAGAAAGGCCATGATGAGTGGGTCGGTGAACGCTATGGAAACATCACAACAAATTCCATTCCCTAGCATAAAGGATTATCAGGGCCATAATCCCTTCTTAGAGTTGAAAAATCTTCTATTGGCCAAAGTCTGCTGACTTTCAATGTGCTTCAAAGATTTTGTTA
>MU832075.1:0-88427 GCA_029204225.1 Diphasiastrum complanatum | reverse complement strand
AAGAGGTTTAGGTTATGGAGCATTGCCAAGAAGAGAGCGATCGTGATCTCTTAGGTGAGGACGAGCTTGAGAAGAGACAACTTATATCCATGTTGGTGCAGAAATTATCTCTAGAGACAACCACGCTTTTCCTTTCTCTCAAGACCTAGCATGACTATGATTTCTTGGACAGTGAGTTGATTAGAATGTGTGTGATGCTAGAAGATCTGAATGTTATTGTCCTTCTTTTTCCTATTTCGTATTATCGTCCTTTTTGATGCCTTCTCCTCATAAAATTTCAGTTAGCACAATGTCTAGCTCTAGCTTTCAATTTAATTCATTAGTTCTATAATTATTGCTGTAATATTGTGATTCATTTCAATCACATTTCTCTTTAATTGATTTGTTCGTTCTTTGAGTGTTTTGTGTGTTGTTTAAGTCATCATTCCTATGTAGCTTGTAGGCCAAGTACCCAACAAATAAAGCAAAGCCCTGTTTGGTAAGGCGTTGACGCTCCAAGAGCCTATCAACATCCTTTTGGATCCTTTGTTTGGTTTCTCATGAAATGTTTTTACCCTTTTTGGAAAAACTTTATGAAGTAGAGCTTCTTGTTGTAGAAAGCGTACAAGGCAGCTCATTATCATTTTTTCTTGATAACTTTGTTGAAAAAATTATGATCATTTGATGTGAGTAGGGATGTTGTAGCATACTCTAGAGAACTTTATCTCCTTAAGATGGCTTTTGTGTATGGTGCAGAGCAATTCCGACGGTTTTTGATCGGTATCCGCATGCTGATGGTTATCTATACCTTGAAGATGATGTCATTTTAAATTATTGGAATTTGATAAGGGCCAACAAGAACAAGCTTTGGAATTTACATCAGGTTTGAAGTCTTCTACCTTTTCATGCTAGGCTTTGCATGCTTATTTTTTTCTTTTGAAGAAAGTTGGTATTGTTTGCTTAAATCTTTGTCATAACTTAAAATGACAAACATGATAGTTTTTTTGTGAACAAAAATTACACATGACAATAACTCAACTCCTATGTAAGCCCAATACTCACATCAATGATTGGCATTGTTATGTAGCATATGTAAAAGAAATGCATCATACACTCATCTATCTTGGACATAGTGCTCTATTTAGAGGAAGACCCAAAAACTCAATTTGCTATCCTTCAAAAATTTCCATACCTACACTTCAATGCAATATATAAAGCATGCGAGGAAATAAATCACGACTCTTGTGATGCTCAAATCAATGAATGTCATAGTGTGTAGAAGAAGCCTTATGCTATGTGTGCAAGGAAGTAGAGATCCAAGGGCAATAGCAAGCATAGATAGCAAGCTCTTCATACCTCTAGCATTGGATACGCATATAGAGGATAGGAATTGCGTTGATCCATTTCTACTGGAATCTATCTCCAAGCTAAGGACAAATTTTACCTCAAGGTTACAATCTCCTTTATTTTATCCCTAGCAAAGCTTGCACTCTTTGTGTGGAATGTTAGTATTTTGTTTCAAAAAGCAATAGTTACACTCCTGTTTGCTCTCTACTCTCCAATGGACACTTACTTCACTAACTATTTAAGCTTTAGGAGGCCCATACAATGCAAAAAAGAAGTCTTGACTTACAAAATTTTTATCATGTCCCGCACCATATGAAAATAGCTTGGATGGGTCACCTGTCCCTCACATGACTTATTAGACCTCGCATGTGAACAATCCATGCATTTACTCCTTATAAGTTGGTAGTGTTTTGCCCAAAATATAGGCTTTTATTGAGCCACTACCATGCAACCAAGTTAAAAGAAAGCATGTACCAATTTGCACTAGATAGGTAACTTATCGATTTAATAATGTATTTGGGCCAACCTGTCTAGGAGAATATGTATATCTTTTTTGCTAAGACAACAAATAATTAGATGATTTACATGCACATATGTTGCTTGAAGCTAGATGATGGCAAGCTATCATTTTTCACCATCAGTCTTATTCCAAATTCTAAACACCGCCAAGTGTGCATCCTTAAGATCCTGTTGCAAAGCCAAAAGGAGAGCTATGGAGCCAAACCACCCAACCAAAGAGAAACGGACGAGCAAACCTCAATCAGCTTCACCCGTGAGCACGATGACTGTATACAAGAGAGGATAGGTTTCTGGCAACTAAATATCGGGAAGTGGAATAGGGCAAGTTTTTATAGGTATATATAGGCCCCTGGAGCCTAGGATTATTTCTTCTAGAGTCCTAATCCTTGACTAAATTCATATTCAATTCCTATTGATACTCCCTACATGTTCTAAGGTTTGGGACCAAAAGATAGTGCAATTGCCCCTTACGATCTAGATGAACATCTTGATTTTGAGATTATCGAGCTAACACACTTTGATATGGTGCTAGGTAAACGTTTGGATGCGGCTAGACAGCCAACTACAGATTTTGTAAATCATGTGTATAAGTTGGTTTGTCCCAGATGGCCCTCTTGTTTCTACTTTACAAATAAAGAAACAACGTTCTGGTATTTGTACTTGTGTTTTTCTAATGTGAATGACCTAGTGGATGAATCTCATGTTTCAAGTTCTGAAAAGGTAGATAGGCAACTGCATGGTAATGTATTGCAATATACATCGAGCCCCAATGAAATATCCTTGTCTATGCTCAAAATCTTTCCAGCCATTGACAAGCTTGTTGTATGTGTGTATGGCTCTAGTACCCCATGTAGGGTGAAGTAAATGAGCAATTGCGTGTATGGGCTTGTCAAGCCACTTCTCTTGGATAGATGACATCATAAAAGAATAATCATTTCATTGCAAAGAAAACAACTCAACAATGCAAAAACACTTCTACGAAATAAATGCACAAAACATACTAAAAGAAAGGGCCCAATATACAACCCTCTCGATCCACTAACCTCAACACATGGTACACTGGTTGTAGGACCTCAACCAGCTGCTCGGCTTGTCATCAGAAATCATCTTTAAATACTATCTAGAGTCCAATCGGCTAGCCAAAGCGTGTGGGTGGCTTCTTTAGATCCAACGAGTTGCATATCCTGAACATGCAAGGGCCCTCTTCTTCCTGAACGCAAATGTGACCAAGAAGATGGCATTGGATGTGATAGTAGAAACCTAGGGGAGGCCTCCTATGTCGTGCATCAAAAGATCAATGCAGTGTGTTGCACACAGGGTCCACACAATGGCAAGATAGTCTCTCTCTAAAAGCTCACGGCCAATCGTTGGCATTATCGGTGACCACCTACACTACATGTGGGGTCCTCACCTCAATGGCTGTTGCATGTGTATGCTCATAAATGAACTATCTGGACTCAACTGCCTAATATTAGTCCAGACTCCACTCATAAGATAAAATAGAGCAACCCTATGAAGCTCGGGCATGTTGGGGCTCGCTCGTGAAGCATGCATGCTCCTCTCTTGAATGGTGAGTACATAGAGCCTCATGAGTGGGGGGTCTCTAGGTGGCATCACAAGTTGCAATCTCTTTCATCATGTCACCAAAGATGCCGGTGTTGGCTAAGGGAAATGCGAGGTAGCAACTATGAAAAAATTGGTCTGTAAGTCTAGTGGCTGCCTCATGGTGTGCCCTTTGCCACCCTGCATGCATTGTGCTTTGTCGATATCTACCTGTGTTGCCCTGTGTATGTGCATGTGGCTGCGGCTTGTTGGCTCTAGGGTGTATGAGTATGCTCCAACCTGTGGTCTCTCCTTAACACCTTCCAAAGCTGCCGCCTTTGCTGAACTTGGCCTTCTTTGCCTGCCTCCCCAATGTCAGCTGGCTCACTGACTTTTGCCCTCTTCTATGTGCTACAATCACCTTCTATAGATCACTACCTTCACATAGAGTGCTCACACATCCTATTTGGCTTCCTTATTGCTCTCTCCACAATGTTTTTTTCGCCTACCTTGCCTGCCTCACTTGGGTTGCATGGCTATTAACAAATTTTCCTAGGTCTTTTTAGCACCATGTTTCGGCATTCTGGAATGCTATGTTCTGGAACGATCGCTCTGGAATGACCCTGCCATCATTCTGGGGCAACTATGTCAACTGAATTCATGTGTTTGTGTAATTAAAAGGACATCATTCAAATGATTACCAGATGACAATGTCGGAAATATCTGAAGGGTGAAATAACTATCGAGGAAAGAAGAGCTTCATGATAACAGAGTGGAGGAATGAACTTTTGTAATTTGACCATGTTCCAATTGAGAGAAGAAACACTCAGAGGTAGTTGG
Organism: Diphasiastrum complanatum; assembly: GCA_029204225.1. NCBI lineage: Eukaryota > Viridiplantae > Streptophyta > Lycopodiopsida > Lycopodiales > Lycopodiaceae > Diphasiastrum > Diphasiastrum complanatum. Next base: position 84,200 of record MU832075.1, on the reverse strand, counting down.
GTGAGATTAATGTTTTGCTGAGAATAAATAACACCTGGCTGACCTACCTAAATGCCCAGATCTACTAGAGAGAATATGCTTGTCTAAGATGGATCCATTCAGACTTGAGATACCTTGGGGTGATTACAGAATCCAGATATCACTAGTCACTGTACAGATGCTTTTAAAAAAGCTCACTTGCAACATTCATCACTTTCACCATTTTGATTTGTAGGATTTCTCTTGTTGACAAGTTCCACTCTTGTTATGGCAATATTAAAGGCACATGCTTGCTTCTTGCATCACATCACATTCACTTCCAATCTATAAAGTGACTAAGCCCACCTTGCAGAAAGGGGTGAAAGAGTTTACTCAGTATAAGAGGTCCATGATCTCTGTGGGTTCTCTTACAAAGTTGTGAAAATGTATCTTTCGGAGTGCACTCAGGCTGGACAATTAACGTACATTCTTTAGTGACAAGTTAATTTCGAGTCAGTACAACTACTCAGTAAAATATAAGTGTGCATTTATAGTCTTTTGTAGTATGCAACATCCTTTGAGACTTCACAAGACTTATCTATATCAACCTTCAGCTTAATAGCTTATTGAGGTTCAGTTTCTGTAATCTATGTGCTGCTCAAACATTGTAAGTCAAGGCTGCTGCCTTTTTCATGCTCTTAGATTTTGTGATTATAAAGGTATGACTGCTCTTTTGTAGGTACCCCTTTAACCTTTATCTTATGTTTGATTTGTACTTAGACAAGTCTTTATAACATTGTCTTAGCTTGCTAACACAAACACCTTTCTTCTTCTTCTTCTGTTATGAGTAGGTACTGTTTTGAGCTCAATGTCACAAATACTTATTTATTGTTTTAAAGTCATGAGAAAAAAAGCCAGCCTAAGTTTGACTTTGTTTTTTGCAGACAAGAACATCATGGCAGGTTATTGGCTTTAAGAGAACAGGCCCTGATTGGTTTCTTGGTTATGGTGTTAAAAAAAACATAAAGATTGCTATTCGTAGTTTACCAGCCAAGTTTCAGAACATGTACAGAAAAAGTATGGATGATATGCATTATGTTGTTTGTAGCTCAGATATCTTTTATATTCCTCAAAGACATGTGCGAGATTTTAGAGAGCTAGTTTCAGTTGGTGTCAAAGCTCAGCTCCGTCATGAGATTGCCGTGCCTCTTTTTTACATGGCACTAGAGAGACCAGCAAACTATGACTCAATAGCATTTAGGAACACACTTTACTTGACAGGAGGCAATAAGAAGGGGGACCTTGCAACTTTGTATAGAAAAGAGCAACATATCCTCCATCCTTGGAAAGTAAGCAGTGAATCTGAGCTTCTCCGAGTAGTTCGAACAATGTCTGTCGGAGACCCACTTTTGTTGGAGGTCCTATGAGAAGCAATCTTTCATAGGACCAACAAGCCAACACATCTACATGCAGCATAACCCAAATGGTCTCTCTTTGTATCATTCTATCATTCTTTGTGCGTTGTTTTGGGTTTCTAGCCCATTCATAGCAGAACTTGGGTGGTCTCTCTCTATCTACATCATTCTTCATGCTGTCATTGTAGCTCCAAATCTCAACTTTATCGTCTCTGTTCACAGGATACCTGTGGATGTTTAAATTTTTGGAGTTCCATTGGTGAAGTCCTTCATATTGCAGACCCAAAGCTTGTATCAGCTTCTTTTTCTTGTGTAGTAGTATTAGATGCAATTTTCCGTTTTCGTCTTCACACATGGAATAAAGTCTACTTATTTGATGTTTCTTCACGTTCAAGTTTCTATTGGTCTAGAATTCATGTTTTCTGTGTTTCACACATGAAACATGAAGATGTGCGTTAAGGATGTTCTTGCTTTGAAGAAATCAATGAATTATGGAGTAGGGCCATGTCAGAGACGGTTAATAAGTGCTCGTTATTTTAGAATTATGGTGCAATGTCCGCAATTTGATGTGAACTGGCAACATATATTGTTAATGTGCACTCTGTATGAAAGCATAACTGTTGAACATTTTCAATAACCAATGTAACAGTTTCTATTTGCTCATTCGGGTGATGATACATCGTTTTGAGTGTACCCAATTGTAGCTCAAATTGTATTGAATTTATATTCATGCAAGTAGTCTACAGTTTTTTCTAGAAAAAGGATCATGCGGCTATCAGTATTTTTTTGTTAAACTTACTGAGAGAGAAGTTAGGTGGTCTTTCAGGTTTTCTAACTGCAATAGAAAGAGTTGGCCAAACATTCCCATAACAAATTATAGGAGCTGAAGAAGTTTTCCTCCAAATTCCAAATGTTCCAGGCATAACGAGTTTAAACCTTTGCCATTTCTGTTAATGTTTGAAAGATTGTGTTTCATTTAAAGCCCGCCAGGCTATTGTATACATGATACATGCTCATTTCATTCTAGTCTGTTGGTGTTGTAACCTGTTTGTGATGATTATAGAAATGTGTTACACTTTCGTATACTCGCAAAGAACAAACAAGTGTAGGAATTCGTTAGGAATTTGCTTGATTGCTAGTAAGGTACAAGAAACAGTTTTCGCGGGAGGCTGTGCTTTTTACTCATTTATGATGTCCTCCAATGAGTGTGAGGCTGTGCTTTTTACTCATTTATGATGTCCTCCAATGAGTGTGGTGTGTTGGTGCAGACCAGTCTTTTCTCAAGGTCAGAAGTCCCAACTTCAATCAGCTGTACAAAAGGAGGACATACAAGAGATATATATGTATGAGTGCAACTATGATAGACTTGCAAGTTTGTGAAAGTCAGCAATGGTATGTTGAGAGTTGTTGTATTGACAAGTGCTTCATTGAATGTGAGGTGTTTTGCTAAGGAATATCTTGCTTGCATTGGGAGTGGCTAGATTGTAGGTATTGATAATAGATGTGCTTACTAGGTAAATAGTTTGGATCAAAATTTTCACCATCGTGGGAGGAATTTATCTCTCTCATTCATTCTTATGAAAGATATCTTTTTTGGTTTTCACATCCATCTCTTGCATCTTGGTGATGATATAATGAATTTTTGTGTATAGAATGTTGATTTTCTTATGTATATGAATCCACACGTGTGAGTACTATTATTGTAATTTTGTTGTATCGATAGGAACAATAAAATATCTTATTTAAGTGTTTATGAAAATATCTTGTTGAGTTTTCTATGTGTAGTTGATGTTTGATTTTTACATTGATAATGAAACTAGATGTGCTTTCCAAATTTGCCAAAGATCAAGGGACACACTTAGATATTTGTCAATTGATCTCTTCGTTGCTACAAAGAATGTTGTTTTAGATGAGCATTGTATGGTTTGTACATTTACAAATGCAAGGATGAGAAATATAGTTTTAGCTAATGAATAATGAATGGGAGTATTCCAAAAACCTTTGAAATGAAGATTTACTAATATGATTGAACTTTCAGAGCATTGCATACTTATGCGATAACAACAAAAATTAATTCAACCGTGTCGTAGAAGGTCACACTCCACTAATTTTTAGTTCTAAGAGGCTACTATGCATGAGAGGAAAAGAGCAAGTGTGTGCATGAGAGAGAGAGAGAGAGAGAGAGAGAGAGAGAGAGAGAGAGAGAGAGAGAGAGAGAGAGGCCCTATAAAAAATGACACGTAGGAGAGAGAAATTAAAAAAAGTAATCAACATAACATTTTTATAGCTTTTATACGCATTTGCATGCACTATTTTCAATGCAAACCATTCGGACTATTGTAGTCACGTCAAAAATAATTTATGTTTAACCATAGTTAGTTCTACAATTCAAATGTTGCAATACTTCTCAAAATTTGAAACATTTAAAAAAACAACATTTATAGAAAATAAATGTATAAATTTAAAAAATTCCACTTCAAAGATGTGATTGCCACCACCTCCAAAGATGAACATTTGTTTGTTGCCATTTCCATCTCTAGAGAGAACATTTGTTTGTCACCATTTTTAAATATGGCATGTCCATATATTTATTATATTGGATCTTATTTTACTTTTTGAAAATCATATTTTATTGGCATCGTATTGTTTATTTCTTTTTTCTCTATGACGCCTAAGCTTTATCATCTTCATGTGGATCTTCTTGCAAATTATGGTTCGCTTAGGACAAGGAGTTCAAAAGAATCAAAATTGTCTGATTATGAGATATCCATTATAGAGAAGAAAAATTAAAGCATTTGAATTTATGGTCATTGGGAACATTATATCCTCTTGATCCATATTCATTAAAACATTTTGATTTTTATTTGGTTACTCAGTTGATGATTTTTATGTGCCATGAAAAAAGTAGTCTTTTAGGTTATTGTGAGAACTTGAAAACATACGATAATGCATATTCAATGCAAAGAATATATTTTCTAGGAAAAAACTAGAAGCAAATATCGAGGGAGTATCATGATATACAGATGGACTTCAAAAATTGCTTGGAGTAAAGTCCTAAAAAAACGGATTAAAATGTTATAGACTTCTTTAAGAGAGCTTATAAATAGTAATGATGAGATGAAATTTGCATTTCAAAAAACAAAAAATAATAAAAAAAGACGATTGCCAACAAAGGATATTTGTGATCTTTCATCGAGAGGGGGTCACCAAAAAAGAAGGATCCGTGCATTCAAGTGAGTGTTATTGTTATTATTTCTCCTTAATGTTGTCTGAAATTTATTGCTTTCATACAATCATGAGTTATGTCAAATATGTATTTGTCTCCATTTCCTAGGAGCAGTTATAGCATTGTGCTTTATAAAATGAATAAATTGTTTGCACAAATTTTCTAACCAATCTTTTTCTAACTGAATAGCAAGTTAATAGTGGTTTTATATCAAGAAATAGAGAAGATGCAAACTAGAAACTATCAGTATTTAACATCCAAAATGATTCTAAATATAACTCGGGCACAATAGAAGGTGCACAAAAACAAATGTCAAATTTGTAGACAATTCTACACATAACTCTACCAAAACAAGATAGAATAAAAAACAATTCAACATATGAAAAGATCTTATCCAATTCTCTATAAATAGGCCATAAATCAACAACAAATTATTTATTACCACTCTCCAACATAAATAGATCATGCTTACAACAAGTATTCTACTCACAAGTAGAAGAGAACAAAAAATAATGAGATAGTCTTGACTCCAAGCCTTCCAAAAGTGGAATGTTACTTAGGCTCTACATTCTCCACGACCTACTTGCTATTTATAATTGAGAGTATTGACTCTCTCTCTCCTCTCTCTGGCCAAGCTAATCCAAAACTAGCCCTAAAATAGTCATATTGGCCAAAATTATCAAATTAAAGTTAAAAATGAACTTTTAATGACTAACCAAATGAACTTGGACCCAACTTAAAAATTAGTCATGTACCCTCAACCATGTGAAGTTTATTTGCTAATTTGGCCCCATTTAGGCTCAGATTGCCAAACTAACTAGTAAAGTAGCCAAACTAACTAGTAAAGTAGAAAATTAGTTGACAATTTTCACTAAAACCAGTGTTGCCGATTCCAATTCATAATGTTCATATTTGTACACTCCATGCAAAGGTGTGCATAAGAGAAAAAGTAATATATTTGCGTGGAATACCAAACTAGAGTCATCTTCAAAGCGAGCCATTTTCAGATTACAAGAAGTTTTGTCTAAAGCAAGTTTACATAAAGGCCATGTTAAATTAAAGAAAGACGACAAGCTTTCAGTTAAATCAGGAAATATTCCTTCTAAACCAAACATTGGAAGATCGAAGGCACGCAGATTATTATCCAATTATTTTGGAAAAGAATTCAAAATCCAATACTCAGTTTGAAAAGAGATAATAGTTGCTACTCAAGATTTTAAAGAGAGAGGTTCTATAGGAATATGGAAAGGAGAAGTTTGAAAAAAACTTGACAACATAGTCAAATATATAAGAAAGAAAACATTGTCAAATACTAATGTGCAAATGATACATAGAAGAACTATTGAATTTGATCTGATTCAGAATAGGCGTTTAGAATTAGTGTGTCCTTTGTAGTTCCATTATAGCACAAAGCATAGTGACTTGTGGCTCGTATTTATCTCAATGCCCTTTGAGAGCTTTCTAGTGAGGTAGGCATGGATTCGACATATACTACGACAATGTATTGATTGTGTATGCTAAATCAGATTGTTTGCAGATCATGGCATACATGATCGACCCAACTATCAACTAATAAGGGTATTTGTACATTTCATTTTGCTCTGCTTCAGTCCTTGGGCACATTTCCTTTAACATCTTGAATTTTGTATCTATGGGCGAGTCTATCGATTTGCAGTCTTCCATGCCATGCTTGTGGAGTACACTGGTTTAGATACTTTTCTTGGCTTATGGTGACCCTTCTATTTGTTGTCTCTTGTGATTTCCATACCAAGTAAGTAATGCACTGGGCCTGGACCAGTCCTTTCAAATTCTTTCAAAAGTAGAGTACATATAGCACATTCAAAATATTCTTTATCTTACCATCTGGAAACTATACTGGTACATTGTCGATGCCCTAAACTTGGCATTCTTGCCTATTGGCCTGCAAAACTTTCTTGGCATCATGAATTGGTGAAAAGTTCTCGAACCAATCACGCTTCCCAGTCATGTGTCTAGCGACGCCTGAATAAATGAGCCATTTAGCACCATCATCATCCAACTAAGATGTCAATGCCAATGAGAAGACATTGGTCTCATCATCTTCTCCCTCATCTTTGACGATGTTGTCTTGTTGTTTGATATCCGCTTTCTTTTTGTAGCACTCTCTAGCCCAATGACTTGGCTTATGGCAGTAGTAACACTTGCCTTTCTTCTTGTTTGACTTTGATGACGACTCTCTCTTGTCCTCATCATCCTTGACCTTTCTTGAAATGTTTTTGCAATCCTTTTGCTTGCCTTTGGCCATCAATGCATGATCCTATTGAGTGGAATGACTTGATTTGACCACTTCCCATCTTTGCTCTTCTTGCAGCAGGATCCCATGAAGGTCCTCAAAAGTGGGAAATCTCTCCCTTGATGCAATGCCGCTAGAAACGTTTGCAAACTATCCACCATGCCACTCATTGGCATGGTAAATAGCTCTTCTTGCAACAAGATTCCATGAAGGTCCTCAAAAGTGGGCAATCTCTCCCTTGATGCGATGCCGCTCACAAACATATGCAAGTAAGCATGGGATGTAGTAAGGAGGCAGTTTGAGACCTCGAATCATTCATGCATTTTGTTTCTTAGAAGCAAAATGAATAATATAATTATGGAGAACAATGAGAATATGATGATATATTTTACGCCCATTGAGATATTGTGAGATGAGCTTTATTCTACTGGAGAGTAGTAAGCGACATGGAGTTTGTTCAAACTTGCCTAGATGAGAAGTCAAAAGCTTTTCAAAGATTTAAGCCTTTAAAACAATGGTAGAGATTGGAAGATGGGGTTGAATCCCAGTTGACTATTATGATAGTTGAAGTCTACGATATAAAACCTATAATTAGGAACACATAACAGATCTCACAAGATTAAAGTATACATCTAAGAATAAGTGTTTATGATATAGATAATAAACATACTTTGTATTTGGCAAATACTCTCCAGATATGTTAATCACATATTAGACTAAGAACATTGTAACTCAGATGTCCCCATTAGAATTTTGTCTTTTTTGAGTAAATAACATATTTGAATCAACTCTCAAGAGAATATCTCAATATTCATGAGCCTTCCACCTATCAAACTTTTAATAGCATGCTTTTTTCAATCTCATTAACCTAACACAGATTTTAGTATAACCAGACTAGATTGACTTACGCAAACATTTAAAACTTTGGGGTAGGATCAAAACTTAATTCCAACATAATCAAATTCATTACAAAATGGTATTTGGTAAATATGATTAGTGGAATCCAAATTTAAATTTCACCTCTCTACTTTCCATAAATATGAAGAATCACAAATCAAATACCAATACTCCTCTACTTCTAGACTATTCACAACAATATCTAGAGAGTTCTTCTATTTATTTATTTTTGTATAATTCACCTCTACACATTATGGATTTTTTAAAAAAAACTACGCAATAGGCTGACCCTTCAGAACTGCAAAATGTTCAAATAAAGGAGTCTACACACCTTTCTACCATGAGTGTGGATACATACACTATTATAAGAACTGTCCAATGAGAGCTAATCTCAGTGTGTCATTAAACTACATTGTGGTCCAATCAGGAGGTATGAGCAAAAGTCCACCACAACAATCTACAACTGGGAGGCCTCCATCTCCCAAATTCCCATGTTAGTTGCTATGCGAGCGTAAAACTGCAAAGTGATCCCTGATGGAAATTCAATCCATCCGCGGGGCTCCAACCCGACCGCCTGTTGATGGCAATCGTGTTCAGAGATCACTGATGCGGAATGAAAAGCCAGATAGAGCCGACTTAGCAGGAGTAGCTACTGCTTCTCACTGCGGTCTGATTCTCTTCCAGGCCTCAGATTTGCTACTGCAGATCTGTTGTAAAATTCAAACTTATAAATAGCAGATAGTGTTGAATAAAACAACAGTGGAAATTTATCTATTGATAGCATGCATTCAAGTACTACAAATCATACACATCACTGAACAAACCATTAAGAAAATTGCTTCTATATCAAAACTGAATTTACAGTACAATTCTTGAGCATTGTCTGTTTTCCAGATCAACGCATTGGCGCGAGAGAGATGTTCTCTTCTCTCAAATAGTATGACTAGCTACTGCTAATCTGTAAACTCGCTCTGGAGCTATCTCAGATTGTATGACTGTCTGCTGTCCATGACTGTGTGTGTCTTCTTCATTCATATTCTGCATCCTTGTTGATCTCTTTATATGTTCAATCCAAGGAACTGATTAAGTTAGAAGATCTAATCAAAAGAAATGCATTAGCCTTAACCAAAATTGATTCTAGTTCTATCATTGTCCTTTGCGAATCATCTACTTTCTGCTCGTTGCGTTTTCCCTTCATGCTGCAGGCCTTAGCTTTTGCTTAAAGACCCTTTTAAGTTTTTAAGGGCAGTGTCGTCTTTTGTTTTTAAGGACACCTTTGCTTATCAAGGGCACCTTTGCTTTTTTCCGAAAAAGGAGAAAATGCAAAGGTAGGTCTGAAAACAATTTTAAAACATTTTAAAGACAATGTTGCTTTTTCCCAAAAGGCAAAAAACGCGATAGTATGACAGAAACCTTTTCTAAGGGTAGTGCCCCTTTTTCTAAGGAGGCGAAAAACACTATAGTAGGACATTATCCCTTTTCTAAGGACAGGTGTCGATTTTTTCCGAAGGGCCAAAAAAGTCGAAGGGCAAACAAGTCGGCTTTAGGTTAAAAACTAGTATTAAGGCAAACGCTTTTCTAAGAGTAAGTGTCCCTTTTTCTAAGGGTCTAAATATTTCCAAGGCATTTTAGGGACAATGTCTCCTTTTTTGCAAATGAATTGTGTGACGAAAAAGTTCAAAAATGCAGACTATGCAAAACCTAGTTCAAAATGCATAGTCGCGAAAAAAAGCAAAGGAAAAACTAAGGAGAAATGCTAAGGCTTTGAAAGATAGAAACTCTTGGTTTCTTCAACTCCCTCTCAAAGCTAATATTTTTCTGATTCCTAAGCTTGCACGCTGCTTCTCAAAAATTGCCTTGTCAAGAGGCTTCGTGAAGATATCGGCCACCATCTGCTTCACTGAAATGAACTCGATCTTCAGCCTATCTTTCTCAACCAGATCTCTTATCAGATGATATCTGATAGCAATGTGTTTCGTTCTGGAATGAAACATTGGATCCTTCGTCAAATGAATGGCGGATGTATTATCCATGAATAGTAGCAGCGGCTCATTGGAGTTCTCTCCCAGTCCTTCACGAAACTGCTTGATCCATGTAAGCTCGTTCGCCATCTTGGCTGCTGCAACATACTCTGCTTTGCAGGCTTCGCATGATGATTGCGCGATCACGGTCTGCTTCTTGTTGATCCATATGACAGCTGCTCCGGCTGCTATCGTGCATCCTCATGACACGCTCTTGCAATCATCTTTCAGGGATGCCTAGCTTGCATCACTGTAGGATTTAATCTGGAATCCTTCATGCGCCCTGTACAGACAGAGAGCTCACATGTGTGAAATCAGCCCTCTTTGTTTGAGTGCTACTTCTCACGGAATGGTCCAAATTTGACGTTCTACAGCTTGTTGGATAATAATTGAAGAGTAGAATATGTTGCTTGAGTTTCTAAATCAATTTGATTTGTTTTTAGAAGAGTTTTAGACAATCAGAGAGTTTGGGAGAGTACTCATCTCGTGTGATATGCCAAAGTGAGCACACATCAGTTCTTTTCACCAATTTCTTCAATTTTCATTGTCAATCAAGTAGAATTGGATAGAAGTGAGTTTTGTGAGGTCTTAGACTTTTCCTTTCACACAAATTACTATGTCTGAGTTGAAAGTAAGTTCCTAGAGAGTTTATCAGTTCTTTGAAACTCGTGGGAGAGATAGACTTCTTACTTGCATGTGCTTCATTTCCATGATTGAAGCAAGATCCAAATTCAAGATAGATTCATTTTTTCAGTTGAGGTCTAAATTTCACATTCTGTTGCTAGATTTCATAGGTTGGATCTGTCAAGGATCTTACTGGCAGTATAGTTAGCTAATTTGCAAGCAATCTAACATCAATTAGATAAACAATAAAGAGAGATTACACACCAACCCAAGGGAACACTTCTGAACTGTTTTTATAAAAGAGACTGAAAGATATACGAAATAAAGTAGCATCAACTAGTGCACTCTCATCTTGATTAGATAGTTTCTTACCAACCTCCACAGGTGTGGATATTGGCTTGCTATCACACATTTTGAAATGCTTCAAAATCTCATTCACGTACTTTGTTTGAGTTAGTGCGATACTACTGCAGCCTTGCCATACTTTCACTCCCAAACAGTAGTGCATCAAGCCAAGATCAGTCATATCAAAACTGGAAGATAAGTCCTTGATTGCACCAATCAAATCATCATCATTTTTTGTGATTATGAGGTCGTCTACATACAGCACAATCAGTGTGATACTAGAGTCACAAGCAAAGTAGTAAGATTGAAATCTGAAGAAGTGCGTATCAAACCTCTAGATAGGAGATGCTCACCAAAGTAGCTATACCAAGCACGTGGTGCTTGTTTCAATTCGTACAAGGCTTTCTTCAGCTTGCACACTTTGTCTTCCATGACATGTGTCACAAAGCCACTAGGTTGCTCCATGTACACTTCTTCTTCAAGCTTACCATTCATGTCATCCTCCACATTCGACTTCTTGGGTTGCTTCTTGTATTTATGCTTCCCTTTGGCTAGCATTGCTTGATCTTTTGATGTAGGAAGTCAAGTTTTTACCACTTCACGCCTTTGTTCCTACTGTAGGATGATGCCATGAAGATTTTCAAATGTTGGTAGCCTCTCCCTCGAAGCAATGCCACTTGCAACATTTGGAAATTTTTGGATAGGCCATTTATAACTATGTGAACCAGCTCAACATCTCTTATTGGCTCTCCAATAGCTGTCAACTAGTCTCGTAACTCCTTTATTCGTGTGAAATAGGACCCTATGCCCTCATTCTCCTCCATGCGAACACTTATGAGTTTGGTCCTCAAAAACATCATTCGAGAGGGTTTGCCGTCTGAAACTATGTTTTGAGTGCATCCCAAGTGCCTCTTGCTGATACAACTTCACTAATGTGGGCAATGACATGATCCTTCTCTACCTGAGTTGTATGTGTTGATTTTCTCTCTCTACCTGAGAGCAGGCTGTTCTTTCCCATACTAGGCACTTAGAATTATTTTTGACATTCATGGTTTTTTAGTCTGTTGTATGCCATTGTGCTCTTGCCTTAGATTTTTCAAGTAATTTGTTCTTTGATCAATCTTGTGCAATCACAACACCTCAGTAAGATCCTGTAAGGTTTGTGGTGAAGTTCACACGTGCTAAAAACTTCATAGAAAGGTGGCATGGTAGATAGGAATTAGTTGGAAGGAACACATATGTTAATAGTAGAAAATAGAGAAAACAAGGTTGAAACAAAAGTTCTAAATTCAAAAAACACTCGCACAAAGTGTGCTAGATAGGAAAATTGAAAAAATGACAGAAATTTTTTGATCAATGGGGTGAAGGGAGTTGTGAGTGAAAAAATAGTAAACTAAGAATTGAAAATGTTAATTTTGAAAAAAAAGAAAAAACGTTTTAGAAAAATCTAAAAAATCTATCAAAAACTAAGATTTGAGGGTCGAAACTAGATGCTAGTCACTTATTTGAGTGCGCAATCAAGGAGCGCCTCAGATGGAAGTGGCATAGAGGCATTTTGGTGAGTTTTGCTGATTGATCAGCATATTTGCAATCTACGAGTGTTTAGTGAGGAAAAGTGAGTCTTTGTGGGGTTTATATAGTGGGGCCCTTGGGCGAGTGTTTCTTGGCGTGAAAGTACTGTACTTTAGGACCATAAATGGATCTTTAAAAGATCCACAAGAGTGATTGGATGCTTGCTTAACAATCTATCAAAAAACTAGACACAAAAAAGTTGATGTAGATTGGCAATTTGACAAACAACTATGAATAATTGAAAAAGATTATCTATGTTAGATATAGGGGTCTTATGTTTTTTACATCAAGTATCTAGGTGTAGGATGTTGATAGGAACAAATTTGGCATAGATGGCAAATTATGCATTTCCACTTGTAATGCCACTATTGAGCCAAAATAGAGTAAGAGGCTAAACTCGTGCCAATTAGAGTGTAGACAAGTGTAATGCCTTTGTTTGATGAATTCTAAGAGGTCCAATAGGATTTAGAGGTGGAACCATGTGTGGTCCAATAGGAATTTGAGGTGTGCTTGAATATAGTCCAATAGAATAAGAGAGTAGAGAGTATAAAGCCTCTATAGGCCTTCTTGGTGGATGAGTATCCAACCATCATCCCTTTGCATGCACTAGGATCTTCCTTCTTCCTTGTTTCCAAGGGAATATGGACAAAGCATATGCATCCAAAACTCTAAGGTGATCAACCTTAGGCTTCTTCAAATATAAGATTTCATATGGTGACTTTCCTCCAAGAGCTATATGTGGGAGCCTATTGCAAAGATAATTTGCACAATTAATGGCTTCTCCCCAAAAATCTTTGGGCAAAGATGCCTCAATTCTCATAGATTTTGCACATTCACATAGAGATCTATTCTTTCTCTCGGCCACTCCATTTTGAGATGGAGAGTAGGCACAAGAGAACTCTCTTTTGATGCCTTCAAGCTCACAAAAATCTTGAAATTTATTGGAGATATATTCACCACCTCCATCACTTCTAAGAGCTTTAATTTTGAATGAGAATTGCTTCTTTACATAAGCTTTGAAAATAAGAAAATGATCAAACACCATAGATTTAGAAGCAAGAAGATATATCCAAGTGAATCTTGTGAAATCATCAATGAAAGTAACAAAATAAGTGGCTCCTCCCTTGCTTGTAGTTGATGAGAAATGCACATCCGAGTGGATGATCTCCAAAGGATGTTTGCTTTTGATAGAAGATCTTGTAAATGGCTTTTTGTGAGATTTAGCAATAGCACAGGCCTCACAAGGCTTGATCTTCTTGGAGAATGACTTTGGCAAGCCAATAGCTTTGGCTTCTTTGATCATAGAGAGCATGGATTTGTAGTTGGGATGTCCCAACCTCCTATGCCATAATTTCTCCATAGAGAGCTTGTTCACAAGAGCAACATTACAAGCATTCACATACTCATTTGGATCTAGTTTATAGATGCCTCCAAATCTAGATCCTAATGCAAGTCTCTCATCATTCTTTTTGATAGTGCAAGTATCAACAATGAATTTTACATCAAGGCCATTATCAAGCAATTGGCCAACACTAATAAGATTCTTAGTAAGCTTAGGTACATAAAGAACTTTAGAGAGAGAAAGAACTTCAGAGGATGCAAGCTTCAAGGGAATGTTCCCTATGCCTTCAATAGGACATTCAAAATCATTTGCAGTGTATATTGATTTCTTGACTCCATCATAAGGTGCAATAGAAGAGAAAGAGTCCTTGCAGCTACACATATGTGAAGATGCTCCACTATCAATATACCATAGGCCGTCCTTCTTGAAAGGAGTAGATGAGAAACTAGAGACCATAAGAGACCCCTCTCCATCACTTGCAATAGTGTCCTCCTTCTCATTGGTAATGTTGGCTTGCTTGAGTTGATTTTTCTTCTTGAAGCAATTGGTGGCATAATGGCCTTTCTTGCCACAATAAAAGCACTTGATCTTCTTCTTCTTGAGCTTGGATGATGAAGCATTAGAGGAATCATCTTCCTCCTCATCTTTCTCTTTGGATTTGACTTTGTCCTTGCTTGAGGATTGTTGATGTTGGTTCTTGCTCCTCCCTTTGTGCTTATCCTTGGCAAAGAGATCTTTGCCATCATTATGAGTGAGAGAGAGCTTGTCCATCCTCAAGAGCTTGTACTCTTGTCTTGATTCTTCTGAAATTAGCACACTTTGGAGAGCCTCCAAACTTGGTAGCTCCTCCTTAATGGCATAGGATTGGACAAGATTATCAAATTCACTTCTCAAGCCATTGAGAATGACTTGAACTAGCTCATTTTGATTGATGGAATCACCAATACAAGCAAGTTCTCTATGAATATCTTTTATACTCAAAACATAACTAGATGCACTCTCATCACTCTTTTGGCTACTTTGAAAGATTTGATTCCTAAGAGTGAGAAGCCTAGAGGTATTCTTAGCCTCATAGATAGTCTTGAGACAATCCCAAGCTTCTTTGGCTATTGTACAAGTACCTATCTGCCTCAATATCTCATTAGAGACATTCATCTTAATGTAGTGGAGAGCCAGCCTAGCTCTCTTTTTGTATTTTTGAACCTCTTGAAGAACTTGTGGTTCTTCTTCAAGGCCAAGAACTATGTCCATCACGTCTTGAAGGATCAAGATGGACTCCATCCTCATTTTCCAATTTGAATAGTTTGAAGTGGACAATCTTTCACTTGGTTCCAACAAGGATGAACCCATTGAAGACATTTGAAATGAAGAAAACTCAAATGATGAACAATAAATGTCGCTACACACTCTCAATAGGATCCAATAATAGAGTACTATCTCCTCCTATGAAAGATCTTGCAACTATTTGTGAATTGATTCTCACTAGCTACACAAATCTCTCTAAAACAAGATCTATTTCACATCAAATGATGGAGTGTGAAAAATACAGATCCTAAGTGGATCTAAACTCCAAGATCATTGGCTTGAATGCTTGCACTCCAAACTACATAAGCTAGGAATTGGCAACACATTCTATGCTACCTAGAATGCAAAGAACTTGATCAAAAAGCATTTATCACAAATGGAAACTTCCATAAACATCAAGTGCGGCCCAAAATAGCATTATACAGTCCATAATACATCAGCCTACCACTTTTGGAAAGCACCTAAGATCATACACACAAAGCTTGAACTCAATCACTACACAATGCCAACAATGGAAGGAGAACCCAATAGAAAAATCTCTCATTAAGCAAATGAATACAATGGATCTGCTCCAACCTGTTTCTCCACGGCCTACCTGCTATATATAGCTGAGAGAGATGACTCTCTCTCCTCTCTCTAGACCCTCCTTACCTAAAATATGCCCTATATAGGTAAAATTGGCATATATGTCCAAAATACATGAAAATGGACTCATTTCGAAGGTCTTGAAGTTTGACACTTCTTCATACTGAAAAAATACACTTACTAAAAATATCTAGACCTGTTTCACACGTGTGAAAAGTCAGATCCTAAACTATGTGCCATTTTTAGCAATTTTGGCCTAAAACTAGACAAGGAAATGTTGACAATTTTCACACTCCCTCTTCAACTTAACTTGCTAGTTTTACAACACTACTTTGTTCCAACTTAAGAATGATCTCCATCATCAGAATAGATCTCTTCTCAAGGATCCTAATATGTACAAAATAGGACACAACATAATTGATATAGATAATAGTGTCCATATAGGATGCTTCACTATTTCTTACATCAATTTTACATAGAATCATAAAAATGGTACATGTAAAAGAACATAGAATCTCAATTAATGAATTCCTCCATGTATCCATCTCTGGTTTCTCTGTAAAATAGCAGCAAACAAGTTGTAAATGAAAGTGATCAACAAGTGTTTGCATGCCTCCTCCACATTTCACTATACATATAGTGAATGCAACATGTATCTCCATGAATGAACTTCCATCACCACCTTGCCTTTGTAGATCTTCAATCCATGAAAGCCTTTGAGTGAATGAATGCCAAAAAGATGTGTTCCCTACTCCATTTGAATGACCAAAACCTGAACTTGAAATACTTGAAGTACCTCCACAAGATTTGCACACAACGCTTGATCCTACAATGTCAACAAGTTGCCAATTTGCCAACACTAGAATACTAGATCTTGAACTTTGTTCAAAAGAAAACATATTGACCACTTCAATACCTTTCAAGATCTGAATGAATTCATGTACTTGATCATACAAACCAGCAATGATAACTATTCCATCTCCAAGATCCAAAGGATGCAAAACTATGGAACTAGTTTTATTGAAATTTGACAATTTCAACACATTGACATAACAATGTTCATACATGAGATTAGGCAAGTGAGGTAGAGTAAGAAGACACTTCCTTGCAGCTCCAAAGACCTTACTTGAACCTTCAAGAACTTGTAAAAACAGATCCAAAATGCCTTGACCATTTGTCTCTTTTTTGATGCTTTTCACTAGCTTCGAATTGCCACTTGTCTCTTGGTGTTGATGAAGCAATCCAAGATCAACCTCTTGATCTTCCAATAAGACATCAAAGATCTTGCATATGTGAACATCTTCAGATCTGAAACTCTGAAGATACTCCCTCTCAAACACATGATTAAGATCCCACAAGATCTCATCAATGCTCAAATTTGACCCTTCACTATAGTTAGTGAAAACAATGCCACCATCATAAACCAAAAAATAGATTCCAACATTTCCATTTAACATGAAGTAGAGTAGGTGAAGATGAGTATCAAACCTAATCAAAACAGCCCTCTTGAGTTCATAACAAACCTCAATAAGCTCACCAATGATATCTCCCTTGCCTTGAAGAAGTTGCCACTTGAGTTGCTCCATGTAGTCTTCTTCAACCAACCTTTTGCCATCTTGACCATGAATGAACAATCCACCACAATCATAGAATGCTTTGAGTTGATGAAGAGATGTTAGATCCATGCTTTGGATCTTCCCAAGAACCACTCTTCCATTGCCCTTTCCTTCACAAGACTCCCTCTTAATGCTAGCACCACAAAAGTTAGAAACCTCCCTCTTGATAGTTGCACCATAAGAAGTAGAAGACTCTTGAATATTAGAAGCCAAGAAAAGAATCCTTAGTACCTTCAACATAAGAGTGATTGAAGTACTCTCTCTTTTCAAACATGAACTTCTACTCAATGATTTAGGTAATGAGTCATATGATAATGATTCTTCCTCACTATCGTTCATAAAAACATCATTCAAAGTACATCCTACTTTGAACACTTCACATACTTCTCTTCCTTTTGACTTGTGATCTCCCTCACCAAGTCTCATGATAGAAACCTTTGATCTACTCTTTTTATGAAGAAATGTGACACCACTTGTTGCACAAATGACTTTATCACAAAAAGATGTAAAAGAACCATTTCCTTCAAGCATGCTCAAAGCACCATCATCTTTTCCCACATGATTACATACATCAATATGAAAAGAATTAGAAGAACAACCATCTTCTTGCAAAGAATGACACTTAGCATCTCCATCTTTTTCCATATGAACAAACAAGTCATTAGCAACAATCACTTCCAAAGAAGAATCTTCATCAACTCCATTGATGAAGTTAGCTCCTTCCTTACCTTTTCCATTTTTGCACTTGCCATCTAGCACCATTGAAGAACCAACAAGCCTTGGAAGTCCATGAGTAGAAGAGTACAAACATGATGCTAATTTAGCTCCACATGACTCCATATGAGTAGTAGGTAACACTAGTGCATCTTCAAGATCCAATGGATCCAAAAAATTGACCATAGATTCACCAAAGCTTGCCAAGTTAGCACAACAATTATCATCTCCAAGAAGTACATTAGATCTCAACCTAGATCTAGCATTTTGTTTCTTATGGCATTCATTTGCAAAATGTCCTTTTATCCCACAATAAAAGCACTTGAACTTTGACTTATTGTTCTTAGTAGAAGAGGAAGAGGAAGAGTGATCATCATGATCAAAGTTACCACCTTTGGACCATTTCCCTTTGCCTTTACCTTTGCCCTTGAATTTGCCTTTTGTGAAGAAAGCCTCTTCACCTCCACCTTGCAAGGATGCACCATCAAGCTTTGATTGCAACCTATGTTCTTCAGCCAATAAGATTTCTTGCAAGTCAACCACACTTGGCAAGACTCTTTGAATGGCAAAACTTTGCACAAGGTTAGCATGTTCATTTAGCAAACCATTCAACATAACTTGGACTATTTCACCATCTTTTATGTTCTCATCAATGCATGCTAAATCATCACTTAGGGACTTAACTCTCAAGATAAATGCATGAGCACTTTCACCCTCTCTTTGCCTACTAGAAAATATTTGTCTCCTTAGGGTCAATACCCTAGATGTGGACTTTGATTCAAAGAGCTTCTTTAAGGCATTCCATGCCTCACTTGCACTTTGACACTTTCCAACTTCCTTGAGAAGTTCATTTGTAACATTCATTTTAATGATATGAAGAGCCCTTTTGGCCTTCTTATCAAACCTTTGTTGCTCTTGAAGTGTGAGAGGTCTCTCTTCAATTTCTGCAACTATGTCCATGAGTTCATTCAACTCAAGTAAGGACTCCATCCTCACTTTCCAAGTAGAGTAGTTTGATGAACTCAACCTTTCACTAGACTCTAGCATGATCCCACCATTGGAAGCCATGATTCTAATGTTTCTTCAACTTTTAGGTTCTGTCCTAAAGCACTTAGCACTCACTTTTCTCTCAACAAATGATAGATAAAGAGATCTATGAAGATTTAGGACCCTAAAACACTTCTATCTTGAACCTAGATGGTTTCCAAGCATAGAAAGGAAGATTGAAACACATGCAACACTTTGCACACACTAAGAATGGATTACAAAATCAAACCAACCTGAACACACTCTTGCTTAAGCTCTCAAACTTTCCAGCAAGTGACCAAATCAAGTTATGGTGTGAAGAGTTACTTGCATTCTTAGAAAATACCCAAAACTAGGATGCCAAGATTACCTAGTAATGAACAAACTTGATCAACATATGATCAACACACTAAGATATTGATTCAACCTGTAAAACCACATGTAAACCACACTTCTAAAAGTTTATAAACTCCAGCAAGTGATAAATACAAGATTTAGAGGTGAATGAATGAGCACACTTAGTGAATCACAAGACTAGCTTCACTATCTTGTCAAATCTTGGTGTTTAGATGTAGATCTAAGATCACTTCACATGAGAATGTTCCTCAACCTGTTAAGAACCTGAAAACACACTTGCATAATGGTTAACACCTTCCAGCAAATGCTCCAATCAAATTACATAAGGAGAGTTACTTACATGCTCAACAAAGTACACCAAAAATTATGCCAAAATTGATGACAATCTTTACAATATGCTCTTCACAATGGAGCTTACAATATGTTCACCCAAAAAAGGGGATCTTTCATCCAAATGGGAGCTTTGCTTAGCCTTTAGGAGAATTACAACTCACTCAAAAGAGCATTTGTCATCCACTTAAGGAGAAGTTTCATCCACTTAAGGAGAGTGTTCATCCAAGAATGGAGATTGTCAACAATAGGATTGAAAAGAACATTGTTAGTATTGAATATGCACAAGCCTCACAATCACAAATGATTAGGTGTTATGATCTGATCCAAAATAGTTTCTTTTCAGCCTCTGATCTTCAATAGACCTGAAATATGCTTTTGATCCACAAGTTCAACTCACAAAACAAAGGTTAGTAAGATTTGATCAACAAAGCAATGCAAAATCATGCTAGAACTTGATCAAACATCCAAATATCACCAAAAATGGAATACTTACTGTAAATAGAAGCCAACCAGCTCTGATACCATGTGAAAAATACAGATCCTAAGTGGATCTAAACTCCAAGATCATTGGCTTGAATGCTTGCACTCCAAACTACATAAGCTAGGAATTGGCAACACATTCTATGCTACCTAGAATGCAAAGAACTTGATCAAAAAGCATTTATCACAAATGGAAACTTCCATAAACATCAAGTGCGGCCCAAAATAGCATTATACAGTCCATAATACATCAGCCTACCACTTTTGGAAAGCACCTAAGATCATACACACAAAGCTTGAACTCAATCACTACACAATGCCAACAATGGAAGGAGAACCCAATAGAAAAATCTCTCATTAAGCAAATGAATACAATGGATCTGCTCCAACCTGTTTCTCCACGGCCTACCTGCTATATATAGCTGAGAGAGATGACTCTCTCTCCTCTCTCTAGACCCTCCTTACCTAAAATATGCCCTATATAGGTAAAATTGGCATATATGTCCAAAATACATGAAAATGGACTCATTTCGAAGGTCTTGAAGTTTGACACTTCTTCATACTGAAAAAATACACTTACTAAAAATATCTAGACTTGTTTCACACGTGTGAAAAGTCAGATCCTAAACTATGTGCCATTTTTAGCAATTTTGGCCTAAAACTAGACAAGGAAATGTTGACAATTTTCACATGGAGTATAGGCAAAGTTAGGATCAAACACTCTTAGCACGTGTGAAGTACACTAAGAAACCAAATTTGACTCAAATACAACGATATTGCATGAAACAAAATGGCTAAGATCTCAAAACAGTGCCTAGATCACATATAGATGATATTGGTAAGCATACAACTGTGATTTTGGATCAACCAAGCAATCTCTTGACCAAACCAAATGTGTCCACCCAGGTCTAGGTGCCCTACCTAACCCTCTTCAAAAGCTTATAACTTCTGATTGGCTCAACCAAATGGAATGAAACTGATTGCATTAGAAACAAGACAAAAATAGTTTCAAAACAAGCTATCAAGGAAGATAAATGGATCAAGCATGAGAGAGAACTTACAAACTGAAATTGGATGTTCCTCACACATGTCTGAGCACCTGATTTTGTACAGTACCAGGTCAGACCCAATCAATGTCCTTTTGATCTCTTTTGATCCAAAATTGAACAGGATAGCTAGGAAAATGGGCCTTGACAATTTCTAGCTCAAGATTGATGAATAGTTTTCACTTAAATGGATCAAAATGCATGGTAACCTTAGGTAGGATCTGATACCATGTTGATTTCACACGTGTGGATTGTCCACAACATGTACTTGTGATCTCCTAAGGTGTGTAGATGCACCAAGATCAAGACTAGATTGAGATTCAAGATCAATCTTGGATCCTATGGCAAAAACACACTACTACATGCATTCAATCACTTCCAACTCTCACTCACACGTGTGGGAAGTATTAAAAAATTATTCTAAGTAAAAACAAGCTGCTCTCCTCGGGTAGAGAGAGAAAAAACATCATGAGCTCTCGGGTAGAGAGAGAAAGCTAGAAATCCAATAACGCTCAAAATCCACATAATCACCAAATCAATTAGATCCAAAATGAGGAGTACAATGATACTAGTAGATCCACGAGCTACCACTATGCTTAACTATGATTGGACCACACTTTGTCACCTCTTAATCCTGTTGGACCATTGATCCATGCAATGATCAAGTGTGATAACATCTCGGCCCAAGCTCTTGCCAATAATCCCATATTTCATGCAAGAAGCAAGCACATAGAAGTGGCACAACGTTTTGTGAGAGAAAAGCTTATTGGAGGAGAAATCTATTTGAAGCATGTCAACTCGTCCTCTTGTATTGCCGATCTACTCACCAAGCCTTTGAGCAAAAGTGCTTTCATCAAGCATAGATCTAATCTTGGAGTTATATCAAGATCAATGCTCAAATCTTCATAGATAATTTTTTAGGAGGATTGTGAAGAATTGAAAAAGATTATCTATGTTAGATATGGGGGTCTTATGTTTTTTACATCAAGTATCTAGGTGTAGGATGTTGATAGGAACAAATTTGGCATAGATGGCAAATTATGCATTTCCACTTGTAATGCCACTATTGAGCCAAAATAGAGTAAGAGGCTAAACTCGTGCCAATTAGAGTGTAGACAAGTGTAATGCCTTTGTTTGATGAATTCTAAGAGGTCCAATAGGATTTAGAGGTGGAACCATGTGTGGTCCAATAGGAATTTGAGGTGTGCTTGAATATAGTCCAATAGAATTAAGAGGTGCATGGATCAATGGTCCAATAGGATTAAGAGGTGACAAAGTGTGGTCCAATCATAGTTAAGCATAGTGGTAGCTCGTGGATCTACTAGTATCATTGTACTCCTCATTTTGGATCTAATTGATTTGGTGATTGTGGATTTTGAGCGTTATTGGATTTATGGCTTTCTCTCTCTACCCGAGAGCTCATGATGCTTTTTCTCTCTCTACTCGAGGAGAGCAGCTTGTTTTTACTTAGAATAATTCTTGAATACTTCCCACACGTGTGAGTGAGAGTTGGAAGTGATTGAATGCATATAGTAGTGTGTTTTTGCCATAGGATCCAAGATTGATCTTGAATCTCAATCTAGTCTTGATCTTGGTGCATCTACACACCTTAGGAGATCACAAGTACATGTTGTGGACAATCCACACGTGTGAAATCAACAAGAACAAGCATTAACAATCAAAAGCATTGATCAACATTGAAATCCGAGCCCACATGTGTGTACTACAGGCTGTGGTATGGCCTTCAACCTGAGAAACAAGTAGAAATTGACTTGGTTTCATTTGGATCACAAAAACTCAATGTACATAGTGAACTATCTTGAGATTGCCAATGAGCTCCAAAAGTTTTCTCCTTAAATCTAGGAATTAGGTCCTATAGAGTAGGAATCACTACCAAAATGACATGATCAACCCTATGGACTTGACCTAACCTATATTAGGAGTGGATTGCCACGTGGCATCTTGGCCTCACATGTGTGGAATCCACTTATGTACAAAATTTACATTATACTACATGGTTTTTGATCAAGCTAGATTTGCCAATTTTTGGCAGTTCTTCACACTCCTCCTCAAATTTAGCTTGATCTATTTACAACTCTCTTGATAGATGAATGAAAGCTTTTAGAAGTGTCTAAAAAATCCAGCTACAAACCAGGAACTTTTGAGACTCCAATAGAGAATGATGTCCATGAAGGATCTTTCACCACCTCTTAGAGGATCCCTTACAAGATGTTCCATAAATGTGTCTATATACATGTAAGACACTCAAAACTAAACATCATGCCAAGCCATGGATTCCAAGGCATTTTGTGCACTTGAAGATACATCAATTAAAATGCTAAGTGCATAAATAATGTTGCCAAAGACAACTTGCCTTGCTTGATCCATATGATTGAGCCTCGATGGCTCCATCTTGATACTCAAGATTCTTCATGGAGTCCTCGGGTCTTGAGCTTGATCCTCCACTTGACTTGACTCCAGAACATCAATGAATTGAATAAGGTGTTGATCCAAAGGTGCTTTTTCAAGTTTACAAATCTTCCACTCTTGAAAGATCACATTTCCACCATTGGCAAATTCTTTGGTTGAAAACAAGTAGATTCTACAATCTCTACTTGAAGAGCAAAAGACTACCATTATTCCTATCATTGAAATAGGATAATCTTTGGTCCTTACATTGGAATGATCATGCACAAAGCATGTGGACACAAGGATCTCCAAAGCAAATGATGTTTCATCTTTTATGACTCTATTCAAATTATTACAAAAATAGTTATCCAATAAAATTGCTTTATCAACAACAAATGTAGATTTCAAAGCATCCCATTTCATTGTCTTGTCATACAAAGTAATAAACACCATGAATCTTAAAGGTAATAAACAAGCCACCTCATGTCTACTACTACTTTCCAAAAAGTATTCAAAGATAGTAGACTCTCAATGCTCACCACCCTTGCAAGATGCACACTTGAATGGACAATTTGCATGCAATTTGATGACTCGGCCATTGTCATTGAGGACTCCCTTGGAACTCTCATGATTTGAGGCTGATCCTCAACATCTTCCTCCTTTTGATGCTCCTCCTCAATGCAAGCAAGATCACACTTTGCCAAGATCTCCTCTTGAGTGATCTCCTCCTTTGCCAAGCTCATTCTTTCAAAAGCAACACTAGCTTCCAACTTAAACAATCTTCCATGTTCAAATCCCTTTGCAATGCAAACATCATTCTTCAAGATGAAGCAAACACCATGCTTAAAGTGGATATCCAAACCACTTTCTAAGAGTAGACCAACACTAAGCATATTCTTGGTGATTGATGGTACATAAAGGACATTTTCTAGATCCATGCATTTTGAGGATTCTAGATACAAAGAGATGGTGTCAACACCATCTATCCTACACTCTTCATCATTTCTAGTAAAGACAAACTTTTTAGCATCATTGAAAGAGTGTAAGGTTGAAAAAAAGTCCTTTTCACAAGACATGTGGGAGCTAGCCCCACTGTGGATCCACCAATTGTCTCTTGAATTGCTATTGCTTGTTGGTGAGGATGTAGATGCCATCAAGAATACATCTACTTAATCCTCCTCCTCCTCCTTTGCAAGGTTTCCTTGTTTGTTGTCCTCCACTTGTGCTCTTAGCCTCTTGTAGCATTCAGATGCATAATGCCCCTTCTTTCCACAAAAAGAAGCATTTTTGCTTTGACTTGTTTTTTGAGCTTGATGCATCATCCTCTTCTTTGGCCTCCTTTGGATGCTTCTTCTTTCCATTGGTCTTCTTTTTTTACTTGAATGAGAAATTGGCTTTCTCATCACCATCCTACAAAGACAAGGAACTCATCCTAGAATTTGCATGGAGCATCCTACACTCTTCAGCCACTAATACACTGTGAAGTTTTCCTATAGTTGGCAAAGTGTCTTGGATGGCAAAACTTTGGACCAAATTTGCAAAGTCATCTCCTAGACCATTAAGGACGATTTGTACAAGCCCTCCATCATGAATCTTCTCTCCAATGGAAGCCAAATCCCTATTTAGAGACTTGATTTTAAGTACATAATCCTGTGCACTCTCCTCACTTCTCCTCATGCTTTGCAAAATTTGATTTCTAAGCATGAGTACTCTTGATTGAAGTGTTACTAGATTCATAGATTGATTTTAAAGACTCCCAAGCCTCTTTAGCACTAGTACATACTGATACTTCTCTCAACAAATCATTGCTCACATTCATCTTCACACAATGAAGTGCAAGCCTAGATCTCTTCTTGTATCTAGCTAACTCATGTGCACCTAGAGGTTCATCGTCATCTTCAATCAAGAACTCATAAAGGTCTTGGAGCACCAAGAGTGACTCCATCCTAACCTTCCAAAAAGCATAATTTGTAGAATTCAATCTCTCACTAGCTTCTAGAAGGAATGCTCCAGCAGATCCCATCTTACTAGTGACTTCTACAAACAAGAAATAGATTTGATTGACTTGAAACTCACAAAGGTATCACACTTGTAGTGTTACACTCAAATTTGATTTCTAATCCAACAAATGGACTTATAATCACAGTTCTATCACTCCCTCACAAAGCTGGAATGAAGATAAGATGAAGTGAAAACTACTTTCAAACAAATAAGGTCTCTCTCTTGTAGTGTTTCACTCAAATTAGATTTCTAATCCAACAAATAGACTTATAATCTCAGTTCTAGCACTCCTTTACAAAGTTGGAATGAAGATAAGATGATGTGAAATCTACTTACAATCAAATCTTGTCAATTTTGGCTATTTTTGGACAATAACCTGACTAAATCTCCCTCACACTTTTTGTACTTTCAAGACCTGTAAAAAAAAAGTTTAGAGGACCTGATTTCAGCCTAGATTAATTAGATCTCATGACCCTATGTCAAATCTGATCAATGGCACTCAATCTTGGTAGCTTATTTTAAGATTTCGACCAAAAATTACATCAAAAGCTCACAAATTGAACTTCTTTGGATCAAATGAATATCATGCATTAAATGCAGGTTCAGACGTGCCACACATGTGGATAGTACGGATTTGGACCCCTACCAAGTTTGGGATCAAATCTCCTCACCAAAATCAAGATTCTAGCTTGCCCTCTCAATACTAGTTTTTAGCACCAAAACTTGCTAAAAATGGATTTGCATTAGATCAATGGCTTATGCTCTTGTACTTGGCTCTGATACCATGTGAAAGTACTGTACTTTAGGAACATAAATGGATCTACAAAAGATCCACAAGAGTGATTGGATGCTTGCTTAACAATCTGTCAAAAAACTAGACAAAAAAAAGTTGATCTAGATTGGCAATTTGACAAACAACAAGCATTAACAATCAAAATCATTGATCAACATTGAAATCCGAGCCCACATGTGTGCAATACAGACTGTGATACGGCCTTCAACCTGAGAAACAAGTAGAAATTGATTTGGTTTCATTTGGATCACAAAAACTCAATGTACATAGTGAACTAGCTTGAGATTGACAATGAGCTCCAAAAATTTTCTCCTTAAATTTAGGATTTAGGTCCTATAAACTAGGAATCACTACCAAAATGACATGACCAACCCTATGGACTTGACCTAACCTACATTAGGAGTGGATTGCTGTGAAAAAAGTACAAAAAGGACCAAGAGTGGATCCTAATCTGATCCTCAAGAGGGATTGGATGTTAGATTTACTTGATCTATCAATCTACATAAGATTAAGAACAATCTAGATCAATTCTAGACATAAAATCCAAACAAGAACAATCATTTATTGAAGGTAAATGTACTTGTTGGTTTCACACGTGTGAAACCCTGTCAAGGTACGTACTCCAACCTGAAAATCAAGTACACATTGATAGAACCTCAAAACAATCAAAACAAATGTAGACAAATGGAGAGAATCACTCAAAATTGCTTTCAAAACCAAGATTGGTGTCTCACATTGATTATGGCCAAATGTGGCTCTATATATACAATAAGTTAGAGCTCGTGGTACTGATCATCCCTCTGATCCCACATGTGTGAAGGTGCTTTGTCATATGATGATTCATCATGCAAAACTGACACTTGGACAAAATGAGCACTTTTGGTCCATTTTCCTTCTATATGGAGATCTACTTGGAAATCTTCTAGAAGTCAAAATTCACCTACTTCAGCTTATTCCACACATGTGAGTTGTCCTCTACACATGTGATATGACACCTAACCAAAGGATGTGGCTCATTCAATCAATAGATTGATGCCATGTGTCATATGTCTAGAAAACTAGTTTTTGGCCTTTTTAGCCACTAGAACTTGAATTAAATCATATGTACAAACTATATGATTATGGTACATGACAAGTACACTATTTTCACATGTGGGAACAAGCTCCACACATGTGTAATCATCCTATATACATGATTTCTGGCCTCTACCAAGCTTATTTTTGCATTTTTCACAATTGCCACATGGCATCTTGGCCTCACATGTGTGTAATCCACTTATGTACAAAATTTACATTATACTAGGTTTTTGATCAAGCTAGATTTGCCAATTTTTGGCAAATTTTCACACTTGGGAATAGCTAGCTTTCAGAGGAAAATACTCACTAAGAAATACTTGCTAGATGGCAGCTAGAATGCTCATCTATGGAGAAAGCGGTCGCCTACAGGCTGAAACATTTGCCTATGAACTAAAACATTCGCCTATGGGCTAAAACATTTGCCAGCTAGCAAAACTATTTGCTCACTATGATTTTTCCTTGGTTGGCTGCTTATATTTCATTTCTTGGAGTCTTGCCAAGTTCAAAGGCTTTAGAATAGGGATTGGTGCCTAGAAGGAGGGTGAATGATCATCACCTAGTCTCTAGCAGTGCATTGCTAATCTGAGACTGGGTATAACGAACTCGACTGGCATGATTACTGCTTGACCATATACTATCTAGAAGGGTGTTTGGCCTGTACTAGCTTTATATGTGGTCAAGAAAGCCCATAGAACTGCTTGGAGTTTGTGCCCCTAATCTATGCGACTAGCCTCAACCATCTTTGTAATGATTGCACATAAAAGGTGTGGACTGATTTTTGGTGAATTGCGTCGATGACAATCGGGCAAATTTCGGTAAATTAGTGGTCTTTCCTGTTGGATTATTCTCCTAATTATTGACTAATCAATCTTTTATTCTTCATCCACTTATTACCAAGCTCTGTAGTTTTATGCATGTTTCTACATAGTTTGCAGAAGTACATGGAAAGCGCTCACAAGGGGATTCCACAAGTGAATTTCCAGGAAGTACGGATGCCAGCTCACTACAACCAACTGGTCATTATGATCTATGACCTAATTAGCTGTCCTACTAGATGCCCATTTTTGCTTAGTATAAATAGCTGATTATATGTCTATTATTTATTCATTCATGTAATGCATTGAAGTAGAATTTAGCAGCTCTCTCAAGCTTTCAAGCTTGAACACTCTTGAACATTCTAGCTCAGTTCTTTAGAGTTCTAATAGAGTTTTGCTATTAGCGCTTACCGCTTATCAACGGAAGTGCAAATCATACAGTTTTTTTCAGAAATAGCTTAGAGTACGCAGTTTCTATCCGCAATTGTCTTGTGCTCATCATTTTGCTGAATCAATCTATCTTTTATTGCGTTCAGTATCATGTCAAAATCTCTGTGATCTCATATTGCTTTTGTTTGATAATTCAATTCTTCATTGTTTGGCTACGTAATTACTTTAGCTCTGATGATCTTAAAGTTAATTGTATAAAGATTGAACGTGACTCTTGTCATTATGTTTTGTTCAAATTGATAGGCGTAGTCATGCTTTAGGAAAGCAGGCTCATTCCACTGCACTTGATAAGTCGTTCACAAGCTTCAACTTGTCGTTATTGTATTATCACCTCTTTCCAACATGCTATCAGAGCAGATTATTTAATATGCCATTACCTTCATGATATCAGAGCGATATGTTATATCAGAGCTCTAATACTTGATATCTTTCGCGATATCAAATTGATATCATTTGATACTTTTCACAATAGCATATTCTTCAATTTGTGGTATCAAATTTCAGTATCAGACAGTTGATTTCCAATTGTAGCGCAACACGATATCTCTCTCTTAATGTCATCAATATATCGACAGACTAAAGGTCTAGATGGGTTCTCAGAGTAAAGCCAGTCTTATCACAGCCCAGCTAATTGGATCCAATTACTACTTGTGAAAATTTAAGATGAAGAGCTTGCTAATCGTCAATGAGTTGTGGGATGTTGTCACAAGTATAGAGGAGAAGCCTGAAGATGACACAGCCGAGTCAAATTGGAAGTCGAAGGATGGTAAAGCTTTCGCGCTTATTATTCTCAATATAGTAGACACTCAGTTTGGCAAGATATATGAAGCTCAAACTTCAAAACAAGTATGGGACATTCTGAGCTCACTATATGATGTGAAGGATGTAGCTTCTAAGTTACATCTACGAAATTTTTTTTTCACTCTCAAGATGTCAAATGGTGATTCAATTCAGAATCACGTTAACTAGTTTAAGCATCTCTTGCAATAGATGGCCACTGTCGGATCAGTCATAAATGATCAAGACACAATTATGACGTTGCTTTCAAGCTTGCCCTCTACATATGAGAACTGGATGATGACCATAATGAAACACTCAGATGTAACTCTTACCAGAGTTATCACTATGTTGCTACAAGAAGATAATCAAAGAAGTCAAGACGCTTCATCGACTTCATCATCTCAAGCTCTACATGTCAACAAAGGCTCAAAACGCAGAAGAATAAAAGCTCTAAACAGTCCCATCAAATCAGAAACCGACTCAAAGTCAAAATCCACAATTGAAGAAGAAGATGTTCAGTAAGTATTGCAAGCGAACTAATAATGAGATCCAGGATTGCAAGCTTCTCAAAGCTAAGAATGCCAGCAAGCAACCAGATCAACAGGCGAATGCAGTCACAACACCTCTCGACAATGACATGGACGAAGGAGCATTTATGGTTTAAGATCAAAAATTACTATTGGATAATTCTTGGTTTCTGGATTCTTGAGCTACTCAAAATATGACCAATCATTGTGAGCATTTTCACTCCTATACGCCTTATAGTACAATAAGATATGTTCTTGGTGTTGAAAATAGGATAGATAATGTAATGCGAAAACTTCCTACTTCCAATGCATGACTACGCCTATCAAAATTAGACAAAGCAGTAGTGATGAAAATCACGTTCAATCTTTAGCAACTAGTTTTGAAATCGCTAGATACTAAGTGATTACGTAGCCAAACATAAAGTATTGAATTCTCAGACAATTTTTATCAGTTACAAAAGCAATACAGAGATGCATGCATTCTGACATATACTGAATGCAATAAGAAGATAGTATTGATTTAGAAAAACAAAATCAGATGCTAATGAGCACAAAACAATAGCGGATAGAAACTGCGCACTCTAAGTTGTCTATGAGTAACTGAAAATAAGTCTGATAATAAGCAGCTCTACTGATAAAAGCAGTAGCGCAATAGCAACTCTAAAATAAATTTCTAAAAGATTGAGCTAAAATGCTCAAGAGAGTTCAAGCTTGAAAGCTTGATAAAGAGCTAACAACAATACTTTTTGATTGTGAATGATCTGCTTGATAAGAGCGCATGCAGCGTCGTGTAATAACACTCAGCCCCTTCACGATTCACAATGTTGATTCATTGCTTCAGAACTTGAAAAGAGATGTACGAACATCTGATTTATACTAAGTAATTAGATCATCAAATGCGATTGCCAGTTGGCTGGTGTCCGCTGGCATTCATACAGTTCTTTCAAAGAAATTGATTGCTGATAAGCGATGAAAATTGACTGTAAACAGTCTGCCTGCATAAATGAACTAAAACTGTTACTCTGTAGAAATGAACTAAAACTGCTACAGGCAACAGTGTCGGCTTTTTGCGAAAAAGATGACAGTGTGATAAATCTCATTTCCTTAATATTGGGGTAGCTCCACAATTTTTCAGAGTCATTTTCTTAACATTTGAGGCACTTTGAAAAATGCAAAAAATGCGACTCTGCATTTTTACTTGCAAATCCTGACAGGCGAAAAATGCAAAAGATAACATTGCACTTTTACACATGATTCCTAACAGGCGACACTGTCTGGATTGTAGAGAAAAAAAATGCGACACTGTTGTCAAACTTCATGTATTTTTGCAGACTGTGTAAAATCACTTGTAATTCTGCAAACTGTATAAAAACATGAGAAAATTCGCAGAACTGGATAAACAATGGATGAGGATTAAAACCGATTAGTCGATTAGTAAGAAGAAGAATAATCCAACACTCCTTCTTAATCTGAATCCTTGAATGCCTTGACCTTCAAACTTAGTTCTACACACAATCTTCTGTGTGCTTCCAAACTTAATGCTTTGGTAAAAATATTTGTTGTCATATCTTGCGTTCTACAGTACTGCAATCTGGCCTCTTTGTTGAGAACTTTGCTTTAGACAAAATGATACTTCAGTTCAATGTGCTTACTCCTAGAATGAAGTCTAGGGTTGGCTGATAAAGCAATGGCACTTTGATTATCACAAAATAATGTCGTCAGAGCATATTGATTCAAACCGATATTAATGAACAATCTGAGTAAGTTTTTCCTTGGTGAATCAGTTGAATGCATTCTTCCTTTGGCT
Organism: Diphasiastrum complanatum; assembly: GCA_029204225.1. Classification (NCBI taxonomy): domain Eukaryota; kingdom Viridiplantae; phylum Streptophyta; class Lycopodiopsida; order Lycopodiales; family Lycopodiaceae; genus Diphasiastrum; species Diphasiastrum complanatum. The sequence goes on along the minus strand of MU832075.1, from coordinate 52,407 downwards.
TCGTAAGCCTACCAGAGACGTTGTCAAGTCACACCTCACTTCCCTCTTTATACGCCAGCACATGATTGATGCATCTATAGAGTTAGCCACAAGCCCCTCTACTAAACTACTTGCCAACCTTGGTGATGCGGAAAGCATTAGAGAAATTGAACACCTACTCAAAAGACCAAGTTCCTCCACTCTCCAAGATAAATTCTTTCAAAACTCTAATAAAAGTCCCGGTTCTTTCAACCTAAATAATCCGAGCTCGGTGGTGTTTGGACAGAATATGGGAAAAAGAAAGAGGTTTACAAGTTACAAATGTAAGGAGGGACAAGGCAGTTATGCAAAAGAGGATTTACCAATTAAAAAACTGAATTTTTATAGGGGTTAATTGGCTCGCAGGAAGACTCAGGTTCTGGACAGAAGAACTCTTACTAGGAATATGGTTGATTGACTACAACTCAGCATGCACAAGGACAAGGCAAAGATATTTTTACACTTACGTTATTGCAATAGAATGTTTGGGACAATTCATGTGAGACACTTTTACACTTGCATCTTATTACAGATCTTTGGCCTTATATATGAGTCCTTTCATGATATTGTGTTTGCTTGGTCTTACATGCCAAATATCAAAAGTGAATGGTATTTTCCATATGATGTTTTCTGCAATTTTGAGATTGAAAATCTGTTTTCATGTTCTTGTGCTTTTCTAAAACGTTTCAAAAAGTTTATTTTGGATAAATTTGATCATGTACTTACAACGGAGTGCAATATAATTAGAAGTATGTACCTCAAAAAATCATTAGAAAAAGGACTTAATCATATTATGTTGCAACGTACGTGTATTTATAGTGTGGCTAACGAACTTTATGAGAGTTGGATTGAACTTATGAAGCTTTTACCTGAATGTGCAATGATGGATGATGATACAGTTTTGTAACATGTCGATTTATGTCGGCTTGCTGCTATTGACTTATTAAAAAGAAAAAAAATGGATTCAAGGGAATACTGTTAGTTTACAGAAAAAGATAGATGCCAATAACGAACGACAATGGTTAATCAAGCATTTGTACGTCAATGGCGTAGACAAAGCGCAACATAATACATGTTTCATTTGTATTAATTTTGTCAGAACACTTGCAATTAAGAGGCTTGATAGTCAAGATTTTGAACCCTTTCCTAACAGATCAAATAATTTTGTTCATCACTCTTTAGAGCATATAAAGGACACTTTGGGAAATAGAATACTGATCAATACCATCTTGATGAATTGTACAAATTACGACATGAGTTGATCAAGACTTTTCTTTCAAATGCCAATTTTTTTTGTCCCTGATAATAAGGCCTTGAAATGTTGAAAGAAGAAGACAATTCCTTTGCCTACATTCCAAATAGCAATGGCTGTAGATGTAATCATATACGAAGAGCAAGGGGTCGAATTCCTTCCTAATGAACATACAAGAGCAGCCAATTTCTAGTTCAGAAAAAGAAAAAATAGATGAATAGATAGCTTTTGATTGCTTTGATAAAAAATATATATATTTAGACATGTACACAATCCATCAATGGGATTTTTATTTTATAACTTGTCTCTTTCTTTATGGCCATTTCAATAATGATGATCTGACTATTGATTCTAATGCTCTTCCACTATGATCTGACTTGTAATGATCTGACTATTGATTCTAATGCTCTTCCACTTTTGATATGTTCGCCAATGTCTATACATTTGATAAGATGCTCGTCTTTTACGTACCTACAAAAAAGCAATTTCTGATATTAGAAAATGTTTGAGCCCTAGAATTCCTTTAGAAAAAGTGGGCCTTGCTAGTTTCTTGTGAAGAATTGAAAAAGACTATCTATGTTAGATATAGGGGTCTTATGTTTTTTATATCAAGCATCTAGGTGTAGGATGTTGATAGGAACAAATTTGGCATAGATGGCAAATTATGCATTTCCACTTGTAATGCCACTATTGAGCCAAAATAGAGTAAGAGGCTAAACTCGTGCCAATTAGAGTGTAGACAAGTGTAATGCTTTTGTTTGATGAATTCTAAGAGGTCCAATAGGATTTAGAGGTGGAACCATGTGAGGTCCAATAGGAATTTGAGGTGTGCTTGAATATAGTCCAATAGAATTTAGAGGTGCATGGATCAATGGTCCAATAGGATTAAGAGGTGACAAAGTTGTGGTCCAATCATAGTTAAGCATAGTGGTAGCTCGTGGATCTACTAGTATCATTGTACTCATTTTGGATCTAATTGATTTGGTGATTGTGTGGATTTTGAGTGTCATTGAATTTCTAGCTTTCTCTCTCTACCCGAGAGCTCATGATGGTTTCTCTCTCTCTCTCTCTCTCTCTCTCTCTCTCTCTCTCTCTCTCTCTCTCTCTCTCTCTCTCTCTCTCTCTCTCTCTCTCTCTCTCTCTCTCTCTCTCTCTCTCTCTCTCTCTCTCTCTCTCTCTCTCTCTACCCGAGGAGAGCAGCTTGTTTTTACTTAGAATAATTTTTGAATACTTCCCACACGTGTGAGTGAGAGTTGGAAGTGATAGAATGCATGTAGTAGTGTGTTTTTGCCATAGGATCAAAGATAGATCTTGAATCTCAATCTAGTCTTGATCTTGGTGCATCTACACACCTTAGGAGATCACAAGTACATGTTGTGGACAATCCACACGTGTGAAATCAACATTTCTATCACTATTCATTATTTGCTTTTATGTGTTTGTGAAAAACAAAAGAAAAAGAAAAAGCTGTATTATTGAATATTGCACAGAAGCATGATTCATTCTTATTGACAATCAATGTACAAAACTCTGTCAACTATAATTCATAAAGACTTACCAATTTCTCATGAACAATGGATTTGAAATATTCAAGAATCTTGTTTTGTAATAGGAAAAGCTCCTTTCTGACATAGTGAATCTTCTTCCACCTCAATAGTACTAAGAAGTTCATCTTTGTATATTACATCAATATGCTTTCTATTACTGTGCACATTTTGTTCCATGTCTTGATCTACTTGTCTTTTTCCATCTTTGATAGTTAAAACTAAGACTCAACATTTTCCTTTGGATTTGATATCGAAAGCAAATGGATTCTTTTTTAATTCAACACTCTATATCATTTACAATCCCAACCTTTGTCCATAAGCTCTGACAAGGTGTCCTCTAACAAATTTTTACAAACAAATAAAGTCGGTGTTCTATGCACATTTGCACTTGAAAAGAAACCAACAAATACATTCAGAAAAATAAACCAACTTAACTGAATATTTTTGGATCCAGTACTTATTTTCATTGAATTCTTTACATCAATAAAGAGCTTGCATCAAAATTATTCTGAAATAGTGCTATCAATAATAATCCATTCGTCATTCATGCATATCTGGAATGTAAAACGACTCATAAAAGTTAATATAGTTATCAGCAAGTTCTTTTGGAGATATCCCTTGATACTACAATTTTTCTCTATATGAATGTATGACATCCAATATATCGGCAAGTGACTGTGTGGGCTCCCAACATTAATATTTCATGGATATAAATCTGTAAAATACAATAAATTTTAAGATTTTAAAATACAAACTAAAAAAATTTGCTGGATAAAAAGAAGGTAAAACTATAATGATTCAAATACTTACAATTGCATTTCCTATGATCACTTGGATTCACAGATTGAGCACTTAGTTCATAATGTATATAAACATGTTGAACTAACACTGATGCAATGAATTGTCCTCTTGGAGATGCTATGAAGTCAAGAATTCTAGCTTTCCAATAGGATTTGAAAGATAATTTTGTCTTTTTCTTTTGTTGAAATGTTTCTTTTGATGATGGATGCATCAATACCTGAGTGTGTTTCACATATTTTCTTGATATCCAGTTTCCTACTTTGTCCCTCTCATTACGAAGAATGACAAAGTCTATTGTAAATCTAGGTCTCCTAGATGACACCATGGTTTTGATGTGTGTGTGTGTTTTTAAACCTAACAAATTTAAACAAAACTGCACATTATCACCACAATACCAAACATACGAATATTAAAGTAAATCAAATTTGTATAGAGTCATCACAGTCGAACATATCATATTGACCAAACCCATCAACCAGCAAAAGCTCCGAGTTGAGGAGAATATGCTCACCTGCATCCATCCACAACAACAATCGTGTTAGAACAGGGACATTATGTGGGAACTACAGGTATCTACACATACTCTCAGTTGTTATCCATGTCGCAATAAGTAGTCATTGCCAAGTTAGGTGACTCTAATTTTGTCCATATCATGAGTAAAAAGTCGGACATTGTTTCAGCTTTACTCAAAAGTTACAAAATTATAAGGTTAACAGTGTATAATCAGTGCTTGAAAGTCAACAATTACAAAAGTATGACTAAAGTAAACAATTACATCCAGACTAGTTTTATAGTAAAGTTCAAAACTATCTGCCATTACCCTTTTCAAAATGCTTATCGGAACACCATCCCTTTTTTTCTATTAGAAAAATGTTTATTGCACTGTCAATTTCAAATTGTCAGCGCATTACCGTCCATAAATAAGTATATATAGACTTTAACAGACAGGTCTAATCCAAGTCATATAACTAAACCCATCATACCATTTATATCAGAAATAGTCGAAGTGTTACAGAAGGTACACTTCAAAGGAGACCTCATTAATGAAAGTTAAGCATCAACGAGTAGTAAATTCATGATCATTTCGTGGCACTTCAACTCTTCATACCCGTTAGTAGCAACAACCATATTGAGGGGATTAGAAGACTACTCACACGAATTTTTTCATTGTTAACATTTAGAGTGTTGTACGAAGTCTGATCAAAAGAACTCAAGACAATTTGTTCATTGTGATCATAGTGACCAAAACAAACAAGTAAATCATGAGAGTATTTCTTAATTAGATGTGTGTGTGTGTGTGTGTGTGTGTGCACGCGTGCGTGCGCGCTTTGATAATGCACTAAATTCATTCACATGATGCTAGATTATTGTGATCACAATTTCTAAACCAATGTGGTCTGTAACTATGGTCATGTAACCTATACCTTTAACTATTATGGTTAGTATTTTAACTTGACAAAGTTGATTCTTGGCATCATTGTAGTCTGCGGGTAGCACAAGCTAGCCAATGATATGCATGAGAGCTACCCGGTGGCAATTTAGAAAATTCAAAAGTTATAAATCAATTTACTAGTCCCAAAAGTTTTGTTACGTAGATTTCATTTTCAGGTTTTACTATTGGTCCATGTGGAAGCCAAAGTTCAAACAATAAAGAAAAGCACCTTTTGGAAAGGCCCTTTTTAAGTTTCGAATTCCTTTGATGGAGAGAGAGAGAGAGAGAGAGAGAGAGAGAGAGAGAGAGAGAGAGAGAGAGAGAGAGAGAGAGAGAGAGAGAGAGAGAGAGAGAGAGAGAGAGAGAGAGAGAGAGAGAGAGAGAGAGAGAGAGAGAGAGAGAGAGAGAGAGAGAGAGAGAGAGAGAGAGAGAGAGAGAGAGAGAGAGAGAGAGAGAGAGAGAGAGAGAGAGAGAGAGAGAGAGAGAGAGAGAGAGAGACTCAAATATCCTTTTTTCTGTTTTTCTTTTTTTTGGGGGGGGGGGGGGATTATAGTTTTCACGAAGGCCCATTGGCCTGCCATGAGTGGAGAATGGGTGGATTTTGGGAGCCTTTTGGAACATTGTATGCAACCCATGCCGCTTTGGATTTAGATCACAACTTGGAAGATTTGGCTAGGAGAATGATAAGCTTCTAGTAGATGCATGTCTTGTCTACGTATGCATTTGGCTATGTTAAATTTCTAAAAAGCATTCTAGCATGTACATGTGTCAATTCTCTACTTGTGGTCTAATTGTTGTTGTCTATCCGTACTCTACCTATTTTCACACATGTGGACCAAAACATAGAACACTTTGTATAGATTGCTCTTGCTTATAGATCTACACTGTGTCAATTATAGGTGCTAGTTTTGATGGAGATGAAGATAGGAATGCAACCAAATACTCTTGTTAATTGAATTGATACATTTATCGTGCTAAATGTCATTAGTTTTAACATGCTATTAGAGCCAAGTCCAAGTTTTGAGTGTTTGATCCAAAGAGAGTCCAAAATTAGCAATTTTTGAAGAAAAAAGCTTGTTTTGAGAATGTGAGTGTCTATTAAGTGGTAGCATTGCAAATTTGGGATCCATCATTTGTTTTGACTTTAGGTGCCTTTTCCATGTGTGCGTCTGATGGACCAGTGTGAAAGTTAGTTTTTTTATGTCTCGAATTGGCATGTTGTAACATTTTGGTGAAATTCCTTGTGCTAGGAATTGGCAAATCTACAAAGATCTCAAATCTATGGGTGCATTTGGGTTTGGATCATCCAATCTATTATTATAATGTGTAATTTAGGTGCCAAAAAGTCATTTGTGAAAGTCTGAAATGAAATCAAGACATGGAGAGGAGAATGGATCTTTGAGAGCTTGTGAAGGTCTAAGATCTCAACTTTTGTGTGTAGAATTGATATATCATTGTATGAACTCAAATTGATTCTAGTCAAGCTTTATTTGTGAGAGAATGAGGATCAAGTAGTGATTCCATTAAGTGTCTAGAACAGGGAGGATTCCGTATTTGAGTGTACAATTTTGGTTGAGATCTTGGTGAACCTCTAGGTGTAAATTTCATCCAATTTTTCTAGTCAAGATTGATGGAAAGCTAGGACATAGATTGGTATCAAAACATATCACATCCAAATCAACTCTTCGGATCAGAGTCTTTGGATCTAAGTGAGTCCAATAGGAGTGTTTGAATTTGATTTTTTTTGTGTTTTGATTCAATTCTTGAGAGCCCTAATCTTTGTGATCTAGACAAGGTCTATTTTCCAAGGTGATTAGATTTTGGTGAAGATTTATTCTAAGATTTGTGATCTAGATCTTTTGTAAATATTTTTAGATTTTGGATTCGTTCAAATCTAGTGTCTTGAGAGTCATAAAATCAATTTTTAGAGTCATTTCACACGTGTACTTTGTGTATAAGAGCTTTCTCATCATGGCATCAATAGGAGACTACCTATTGGAGGCAAGTGAAAGATTGGAGTGCTTCAAGAAGAAAGAGGCACAAGGCAAGCAAGTAGCAAATCTAATTCAAGAAGGTACAAGATCAAAAACATAGCCAGTGGTAGATCTTCTATTATCTATACTGCCACCCCAATTAGCATCTACATAGCCTTTCAACTTTGGCAAATCAAATCGTCTTGAGTAGTCTAGACCTTAGAATGCGCTTAGCTACTTTCCAATGCTTCAATGTAGGTGATCCCATAAATTGACTCACAAGACTGACATCATAACAAATGTCTGATCTAGTAGTGGTGTGTTGTGGGGCTATTTCCTACCCTAGCCTCAACCCAACATCCAAGCACACAAGCATCAGGAGACGAGGTTAGATGTCACGCGGAGGTTCATGATCCCATGTAGCATAGATCAAAATCCAGCATGCATTGATGATCCACAATTAACAATAAGATCCATTAACACTAGCATTAACCCTACAACCATGAACACTGAATCCACAAAGATAGAAGCTTACTCTTTTCTCTCTCCCTTTCTCTCTCCCAAAAAGCATAAGAAACAGCGAATCCAACAATAATCAAATTCAAAAATTAACAACCACAAACAAAACATGAGAGATGGAGGAAAAGAGATAGAGAGCAAGGACATTCCACATCCATTCCATAAGCGGGCCAACCTACTTGTATTAGAAATGAAAATGAAACATGTGTCAAAAATTGGAGGGAAACAATTTGTATCCTTCATAATGGTTTCATACCATTTAGGCACTTTCAAATTAGGTGATACACTTCTTGGCGAGTAGTTATCCCAAGGAGTGTCCAAGTACAATCTCTCAATTCCCACATGTTCTCCCTTATAGCACCAATATGTAAATATCTTCCCCTTGGCTCATAAATGGGTGGAGTTGGATTATGATCCTCTTCATGGACTTGATCCTCATGCTCGATTTCCGTTCACCATCCTTATCTTCTTCTAAGATTGTAGGAAGTCTCTTGATTTCACCATCATGACCCTTTGCATGATTGTCTTCATCAAATCTATGCATCTCATCAAAGATCACGACCTTACTAATGTGGATCTTCCTCATTACTAGATCAAATAACATGTATGCCTTCATCCTCTCATCATACCCAACAAAGATGCACTTGATTGACTTTGCATCAAGTTTGTTTCGCTCCTCCTTTGGCACATGCACATAAGCTTTGCACCCATTAATGCGAAACTTAGCGATCTTTGGATTCATTCCCATGAGTGCTTATTCAAAGTCACATTGGGAACCATAATAGTGGGGCTCCTATTTTGCAAGAACATTGCCGCATTACATGCCTTTGACCAACAGAAATTTGGCAAGCTCATTTGCTTCATCATTGACCCCACGTTGTCCACAATGGTGCGAATGTTTCTCATAGCTACCCCATTGCTATGTGACATGTGAACTTGTGTGAATTTTCTCTTGATTCCATGCTCTTTGCAAAGTGCTTCAAAGTTGTGAAAAATTGTCAACTAGTTTGATTGTTTATTTGGCAATTTTGAGGCCAAGATGAAATCTCAACTTAGAGATATATTTATATTTGTCAATAAAGGCCTAAATAGTGTTTGTACTATTTTTTTATCATCGTTGATCTCTCAGATGATGATTTACTATATTTAGAATCCTTAAAAAAGCCAACAAAGGTTTTGACAAAGGTTGCAAGAGTAATACTGTTATTTTTGCAAAAAGACCTCTTTTTGGCAAAAATAGGTCAATATGACAAATGGCCTTGACAAAAACGTTCGCCCAACTCATTGATTATCACAAATAGTAAGTAGGACTGACACAGACTTTGGCAAAAGTTTAGACAAAGGTTCTTCTTAGGGAACTGATATTTTTGTAGAAAGTTGTGAATTTTTTACAAAAGATTACCAGCAACTAGATGAACAGTCATTTGGCCTTCTATTTTTGATATTATTCTTCGCCGAGCTGGCAGTAGATAGATCTGAATCACACCTAATTGGGAACACGATCATGTGGCTCAATGAACAAATGGGTAGAGGCGGAGCGTGCCAAATACCAACAGGAGAAATATCGAGAGAAGGCGCCCCAACTTGATTCCATCTCCACTCGAGTACACATCCCCACCAGAGAGCCAGTAAGCCCTCTGATCAAAATAGCCATCCCATAGGTGTTTAGGCAATATCCAAGTGAGCCCCAAGAAAACGCTACCCCTGATCTAGAAGTAAGAGAAAGGATAGAACTACAAGAACTCCTAACTTCCATAATAGGTGTACCCCTAGGGACCATGTTCCCAAATCTCTAGAATGATTTGAAAAAATGGTCGAGGCTCCGAAAGGGATATATTCACAACCGACCCCTACTCCCTGCCATGAACCAGAGTCTCTAGAACCTATCCATAGTGATGGAGTAGAGGACAAAAATAACATCCAACAGGTCCATAGCATCGACAGTAGATGGGAAACTGATGCCTCTAACATATGTTACCTATCGAGCATAAGGGATTTGCAAAGGAATCTACTATCATTGATGGTAGATCTAGAGTAAACATTATCTTGTCTACATTGTAAAGTGATCTTGGAATCTATAAGGAATGGTCTCGGTGTTCTTTACCATCAAATTGGCCGATCAATCGACCATGCGATCTATTGGCATGACAAGAGATGTTCACGTGAAGATTGTCGATGTTCCTGATCAACTTTGTCATCCTAGACCTACCCAATACCCAATAGTCATATGAAGTTCTTCTCGAACGACGCATGCTCTGCGATGCATGCTCTCCATGATTGGAAAAAAGGATGAATTATCTTGTAGAATCGGGAGACAATAGTGAAGGTTGATCTCGCCACTTGGGTAGTAAAACTAGCAGATCAACAGTGAAAGATAGCAAGTTTGACTACCACCGAGTGAATTGAAGAAGAAGATATGGATCAGAACATTTGAGATGTTGGAGGTGACAACTCCCAAACCTAGATAGTTGATTGGATGGAGGCCTTAGACATGGTCGATTGTTTGAATTCCATGATAGATCATTCAAGTGATAAGTCTTCTATGCAATCTAACCTAGCCAATGAAGACGAAATTCCTGATTCCACTACAGGATAGATGGGGAGCGAGCCAAAGGACAACGTTCGTGAAATTCCAAATTTCATTATACAAGTTCAATGGTAACCACAGGAACCCGTATACTTGGGATCATGATTGATCCATCTTGGTTTGTCTTCACCTCCCAATTAGTCTGCTTCTTGCTGACGTATGCACGAAGCATATCCTTCAACACTTGATTTACCCTCTCTGTTTGACGATCCACTTGCATCCAATAGACTTCTTGTCCTTTGGAAGTTCCACCAATCTCCATGTGTCATTCTTCATAAGAACTTGATACTCAAGATCCATTGCCTGAATCCACTTCTCTCCTTTTCTTGCTTCATCTACACATGTAGGTTCATCAAAAGAGGTTAGGAAAGCATAGTTTTTATCTAGCATTGACATGGCATGGCTTGGGGGCTAGATCTAGGATTGATCTAGGTTTTTTGAGAGGTTTTGTGAGAAATTGCCAAATCTAGCTTGATAAAAAACCATGTAGAATAATGAAAATTTTGTACATAAGTGGGTCCCACACATGTGAGGCCATGATGCCACATGAGAAAACCATCCTAGATTAGGTTAGGTCAGGTCTATAAGGTTGGTCATGTCATTTTGGTAGTGATTCCTAGATTATAGGACCTACACCTAAGCTTAAGGTGAAAATTGATCAACTAGTCACCTACCAAGTATGACTCTAGAAAATAGACTAGGGTTTCATTTTAGGACAAAAAGGATGAGTTAAATTCTAAATCCACCTAACTTCACAAAGGAAGTCACATTTGCTATGTATTCCAACTCCCATAGTGAGAAGATATCTGAACCCATCCCAATATCTGAACCCATAATAGATATCCATCCCATCCCAATATCTGAACCCATAATAGGCATTTGTCTATTATCTTTTACCAGTACGTATTTCAAACAAGTATTTTATCCCAACATTTGTAATCGGATTAGGACAAATCTGTGCCATACCAATCCCTACAAATGCCACGATCCCTTGTACAAATTCATTTACTTTTTGTGAAAAATGCAAAAATAAGCTTGGTAGAGGCCAAAAATCTTGTATATAGGATGATTACACATGTGTGGAGTCTGTTCTCACGTGTGAAAATAGTGTACTTGTCATGTACCATAATCATATAGGTTGTACATATGATTTAATTCAAGTTCTAGTGGCTAAAAAGGCCAAAAACTAGTTTTCTAGACATATGACACATGGCATCAATCTATTGATTGCATGAGCCACATCCTTTGGTTAGGTGTCACATCCCATGTGTAGAGGACAGCTCACATGTGTGGAATAAGCTGAAGTAGACGAATTTTGACTTCTAGAAGATTTTCAAGTAGATCTCCATATAGAAGGAAAATGGACCAAAGTGCTCAAAATAGAAAGTTTTGTCCAAGTGTCAGTTTTGCATGATGAATCATCATATGACAAAGCACCTTCACACATGTGGGATCAAAGGGATGATCAGTACCACGAGCTCCCACTTATTGTATATACAGAGCCACATTTGGCCATAATCATTGTGAGACACCAATCTTGGTTTTGGAAGCAATTTTGAGTGATTCTCTCCATTTGTTTTGATTGTTTTGAGGTTCTATCAATGTGTACTTGATTTTCAGGTTGGAGTCCGTACTCAGACATGGTTTCACACGTGGGAAACTAGAAAGTACACCTACCTTCAATTAATGATTGTTCTTGTTAGGATTTTGTGTCTAGAATTGATCTAGATTGATCTTAATCTCAAGTAGATTGATAGATCAAGTAATCTGACAACCAATCCCTCTTGAGGATCAGATTAAGATCCACTCTTGGTCTTTTTTGTACTTTCTCCACACTTTTAAGGGCACGTAGGTTGTTAATACTTGTATTATTGTTCATAAAGCTTACTTAATACAAAATAAATCCCAAAATCATCATATGAGTAGCTTGCATTCTCCATATGTGCCATCATTACTATAGAAGAGGCATAAATACGATATTCATAAGCATAAGCCATCATCCTCTCCTATGACCTTTCATACACGTGAATGTTTCCTCTTATACATACCATTACCTCTTCATTAACCAATACCCAAAGCAGAGTGTTACAATACTGACCTAAATAATTGTCGTGTGAGAATCTTGTGAGGAAGCCATACAACGAAACTTCCTTCGAAAACTTGGTAATAGAAGTTTTTCGAGTCTAATTTTTTCCTTAACAATAATAGCATCAAAAGTGTTGCTATTCGTACTATATTTCCCTTACGAAACATTTTCTTTGCTTTCAGTAACAAAGGGCTGAAAAAAAACATACATATACACTTTGTAGAGATGTTCTTTGGAATGCATACCTGTATATGCGTGTAATCCGATTCCAATAATGGATTCGAGATACAATGTCACAGTAGAAAGCTCTGTTATCAAATAAGCATCATATTGCATTTACTCATCATCTCTTAACATAATTCATAGCTCATGTGGTGCATATCAGACTTATACAAAATCAAGTATCATACAAGTGGCCAGTTATACATCTGCATTACCATTGAAGAGACATTCAAATAAACAAACAGCAATGTAGTGATCGTTGCCCTTTTAGTGCTAAAAGAGCCTCATAGTTATGTGAGAAGAGGTGTACTCAATCACATATTGTGACAGTAGGTTCATCGCTGTCCCATCCGGCCTGTTTATGCATAATAATACCTATCAAACGAGCCATACATGCAAAGGGTTGCATGAGGTCGTCGTGTGCTGCCAGCACATTATCATTATCATACATTTGTCACATAATGTATATCAAGCCAGCGCATGAGCTCGCATGCAATAGTAGCGCGCTGCCAGCGCACTATCAATCGTGTAGTTGGCAAGTAGTTTGCCATATATCTTACATAAAGTGATGGGAACATCGACATGACATAGCCATGAGGCCATACCATAGCATTTCCCAGCCTAAATCCTTCTTTGATTAGTGTGGTAAACATGCATAGTAAATAAGATCTACTCAGAGGGTGTTGATCGCGATCCAACGCCCTCTTTATGCCATCATTTTTCTTCTAAACAAAGCATATGAAAGAAAATAATGCTTATGCTACCATAAGTAAGAAGCAAATATGTAGAAGCATACCAGTTCTTGTGCTTGTGCCAAATAGAGAGCCATAGGCAGAATGAGAAGAGGATGGGCAGAGAGAAGCAAAGTGTGGGTGTTGGTAATTCTGCATTTCTTATATAGACTTTTGATGGAGTGTAAATTGGAGGAAAAGTAAACATTTGAATTCTGAAATTTGTCACAAAAAAACCATATACATCATACGGTAGCTAAAAAACCATTTGTCATGGTTACAAATACATTGACATGGTAAAGTTGTATAGCCTAGAGCATCGTGCATGTGAGAGAGGAAGAGAGAGAGAGAGAGAGAGAGAGAGAGAGAGAGAGAGAGAGAGAGAGAGAGAGAGAGAGAGAGAGAGAGAGAGAGAGAGAGAGAGAGAGAGAGAGAGAGAGAGAGAGAGAGAGAGAGAGAGAGAGAGAGAGAGAGAGAGAGAGAGAGAGAGAGAGAGAGAGAGAGAGAGAGAGAGAATTTCACATAGTTCCTCTTGACAAAGCAAGACCAAACCCTTTGAAGCCTTTATTCATAAACCAACAAGGTACAGTAAAGCTGAAAAGTAAAATCCAGTACAGTAAAGCACCATATAGCATAACAACTCTCAAAACATCCAGCTGATACCTGCCACCATCCCACAACACAAAACCACACGACCTAGTACAATGGGGAAGACAGGTGTCATAGCTGACCGTTAGTTGTTATCCATGTCCAAAAGAAGTTAGTTATACTACTCATTATAGCATTTTAAAACATAGTCCAGTCTTCCCAATCATAAATATGATTTTATAGCGATAGACCAAGCCCCTCTGTTACCGTATCAGGACGAGTGCCATGCTGATCAGTTTTTGGGCATTGGTCCGTATTAGTTTAATTTGTTTATAGTGCAATTATGAAAAGTTTTCACCGTATATATTGCTTATCGCTAACAGCCATGGTGTGAACACGTGTGCCGGTGTCAGAGCAAATCCATGCTATTCTAACCCGTGTGACTTTAGAAACGTCACGCACTATTGTCCATACTCCTGAGCATATCCATGCTTTCCAGTCGTATCTCACCATACACTGATATGACAATCGAATGGGTAATAAATTATCAGAAGCCATGGTTGAATAGTGTAACTATGCTTAAACTTTCGTTTATTGTAGCCCCATATCCACCCCGTGGTTTTTTGGATCCTTGTATCAGATAGGTTTCATTTTATTGATGAGGTTCTCATGGTTTTTACAAGGTATCAGGGCAGATCCGTGCCATTCTAATCCACCTAGCATGTGGACGAATAGCTTGTTGACACGTGGTTGCACGTAGACTTTTGCACGTGCAAACAATTATTAGGTCATAATAATATATATGAATGGCATTTGTCAAGTTCGGGTGATGACACGTGGTAGCCCCGCCATCCTTTGCACATGCGAAAAAATGTATAAAACTTGTTGCGTCCGAAGTCATTTTTTCTTGAATCCCATCAATTTTGTAAATGGGTTGTGTACATGTCCTAAAGATTGATTCTAAAGTTTTGATGCAGTTGTCACTGGAGCTTGAATATTATATCGATCAAAATTGATAAAGAACGTGTATCACATTTTTTGTGTTAAGTTGAATTCTGCTAAATTCACATAGAGAAATTGATGCTCTTCGTCCAAGAGCTATCAGAGAGATACCAACAATTACAAAGTCTGTTGGTGAAATAAAGATTAAGTCCATCTAAATAAGCTAATTTTGATTACTTTTTCATAGGATTCTTAGTATTTTTGTTCTTTTCACTTTGTGTCTATCATGATATTAATACTCTACTTTTGTTACTTGCAATGTGTACAACAAAAGAATTTTTTAGTTGTGTACACCAATTATTTTTTAGTGGTACAATTGCAAGTGGATGTTGACATAGATTAGGTAAATTTTGGGTTGTTTTCTTCATTTGATTATGTAAACATTTTATAGTTTAGCATTGTGTCTATCATGAAATGACTAATCCATTGTGTTGAAAATGATAGTTTCGAGTTCATATATTTAAAAGAACTTCCCTACCTCGTATGCACTTTTAAAGCTCATAAAAACTCTTTCAGATGGATCACAAATGCCCATGAGTGCTATTTTTCTGGACTTGCTAAATTCCTAACAGGGGTTCTGAGATGTTGCATCCTTTCATTATGGAAGGTGCAGGCCTTAAGGCGAAAACATACAAGAGCTACCTAAATGGGAACTTTACTTTGGCAATGTGAATCCTCTGTTGACTTCTATTTGAATATACCAAAAGAGATTTACTATATGGAAGCCATGGATATTTCCAAATGTTACAAAAATATAACCCTAGATGGGCCGGATGGGCTGAAGACGGTTATAAGGAAACTAATCCTATACCCTTTACTATAAATAAATATCAAAGGTCAAGGATTTCCAATGGTCCTGGAACAACAACAAAAATTCTAATGAATGGAATGCTATTGACATCGATACAATATGTGCATGGAATTCTCTGTTGATAGATAATTGCATTATCAAACTTGGTATCTCTCTTACTTCGAAATGTAGTTTATCAAAAGGTTGGCGAAATTTAGACAGATAAAATTTATGAATGATGTCAAGTTCTAAGGTGCCCACATTTAAGGAAAGTCCCTCATTTACAAGCAGCCTTTCAGGCAAGAGCAATGCAAACTCCCCCATCCACTTATTGACAAGTTCCTAGACAAAACGCAGCCTAGGATACCGGACAACCCTTTTTGGATCTACCCCTTGGAATGTCTCGATATAAACTCACCACTGCATTATTTTCATCCCATTTTTCCTCTCAATCCCATCTCGTTCATGCTCCCAATATATGTTGCTGATCGTTCCCGTTATAGGGCAGAAGGAAAAAAGAACTTGGATTTGTGGACTGACGGATCATTGTATCATCAAGATCCTAGCACATTGACTCATAGTGTGACGTTGTATCTTGAATCCATTATTGGAATCAGATTACGCGCATATACATGTATGCATTCCGAAGAACATCTCTACAAAGTTTATATGTATGTTTCTTTTAACCCTTTGTTACTGAAAGCAGATAAAATGTTTCGTAAGGGAAATATAATATGAATAGCAACACTTTTGATGGTATTCTTGTTGTGGAAAAAAATTAGACTCGAAAAACTTCTATTACCAAGTTTTCAAAGGAAGTTTTGTTTGTTAACAAGTATGGCTTCCTCACAAGATTCTCACGCGACGACTATTCAGGTCATTATTGTAACACTCTACTTCGGGTATTGGTTAATGAAGAGGTAATGGTATGTATAAGAGAAAACATTCATGTGTATGAAAGGTTATAGGAGAGGATGATGGCTTATGCTTATGACTATCGTATTTATGCCTCTTGTATAGTAATGATGACACATATGGAGAATGCAAGCTACTGTATGATGATTTTGCGGTTTTTTTTGTATTAAGTAAGCTTTATGAACAATAATACAAGTCTTAACAACCTATGCGCCCTTAAAAGTACATGGATTTGTACAAGGGATCATTGCATTTCTGCCTTAATCCGATTACAAATGTTGGAATAAAATACTTGTTTAAATTACGTACTGGTAAAAGTTAATAGACAAAGTTTTTTTTTTAAAATCTTATGAAACTGAGCGATAGCTGGCATACTCTTGGAAAGCATGGATATGTTTAAGAGTTTCGAAAATGTTACTATGCCTATTATGGGTTCAGATATTGGGATGGCATGGATTTGCTCCATATCTGAGTGTCGTTCCATGCTATCTCTCGTTTGCAAATCGCAACATATATAATGCAGTTATTTTTCAATACGTATGTGTTTATTTTAGGAATTGATACGGTTTAGTACCATAAGACTGATCAAAATGGCGGAATGCCCTGATAAGGTGATATTATGAGAAAGCATATCGCTAATAATTATGTGTTTCGTAGGGAAGATTGGACTACATTTTATTATCAAATATTTTAAGTTGTTAAGCTGCTAAACTTATTTTGGACATGGATAACAACTGACATTCATTGTTGACACCTGTCTTCCTCACTATAGTAACTTGTGTGGTTTTGTGTGGTAGGATGGTGGCAGGTACCAGCTGGATGTCTTGAAATTTGTTTCTCTATACGATGCTTCCTTTCTTTGAAGTAATGTATGCCTTCAGCTATGTTTTACCTTGTTGGGTTATGAATAAAGGTTTTAAAAGGTTTGGTCTTGCTTTGGCAAAAGGAGCTATGTTTTGTTAATCCCTCTCCCTCTCCCTCTCCCTCCCTCCCTCTCTCTTCTTCTTCTTCTTCTTCTTCTTCTTCTTCTTTTCTCTCTCTCTCTCTCTCTCTCTCTCTCTCTCTCTCTCTCTCTCTCTCTCTCTCTCTCTCTCTCTCTCTCTCTCTCTCTCTCTCTCAACTTGTGATATTAAACTATTTTTCATTGTGTACATGAAAAAAACATAGCACTTGTATGAGATCTTTATCAATAATCATATGATTGGATTATGATAGATTATACATGTTTGAACATTTAGTTTCTTTTTGATAAAATCTGGTAGAAGATAATATCCTTGTAAACTCTATAAGGTAGGTGCACATTCAAGAGTTTTCTTGTTTAGTGTGACTTGTGATATTTATCCTATGGATTTAAATACATTAATGTGTTTGCTAGAATGTATCATTATGTGAAACATCATGTCATAGTCGGTAGATAAAAACAAATGAGACATGGTTTCTCACCCACAATTCTCAAGGTCTCCTAAAGAATGAGTCAAGCTGATGAAGTATCATATCTTCAAACATATGCTCCATTTTAAAGATTTGATTGGGAATGAGAAGGGCAAAATAGACAGATATAATTATCTAAAATGTGACATGGTGTACACAACTCAAGCTATGCACGACATCAATTGAATAAGTATGATAATCTAGAAAGGTAATCAAAAGCTTATAATATGCAGTCACTACAAAAAAAATCACTACGTAAGACATTTCAATACAAAAGAATTATCTTGTAGATTTTTCACAATTTTGCTGGACAAAATCTCATTTTCATGTGTCATGTTTGTGATCGTTTGTAAGTTTTATTTGATGGTTTTCATTTTTACCAAATAAAAAACTATAGCTAAATGTACTACTATATATCTAAGCACTAGGAGTTTTATACAATATGAGATGACTGATTTAACACTAACATAAGTCCAATTTTTTTATTAGCTTTGAAATTGTTGTTGATTGTGTGATTCTTGAAGTGCACAATATATTATGCATTGACTTTTAATTCCAAAAGAAAAATGATAAAAGATGATCTTATAATCAGATTTTATGATTTAGTTTTGTAATTTCACAAGAGCTATCGATTAGCAATTAATGAAATGTGGTGAAGACTTTTTATATTCAAGGTATAAAAAATGAGGTCTCTTGTAGGCCATTTTTTATTCTGTAATATTTGTAAGTATGATCTATAAGTGAGTCTACTTTCATGTCAAATTAATAAAATTGAGTTCTGACACATTTGTCCCTAGTTGTGTCCCAACAGTGTGATAAGTGTTAGAGTTTTCAATGCTAGGATTGGGTGTTATTATTGATCAGGATTGTGGTAACCTAAAGTTCCATTGTTGAGCACTTATTCATAGGCACTAGAAGTTTGTGGTCAATTTTTTTCCTAGCACAAATAAAATTAATGGTTTAGGGAGTCAAACCAAAGACAAGATCGAAGGCAACAGTCAGAGGGAGCCAAAGAAGACAAGTGGAAGAGCAGAAATAAATCGAGACAACGGAATGGTGAGAAGAAGTCCTGCACAAGATGCACAGGAGAAGGCCACACTGTTGATAAGTGCTGGCTCAACCCAAAGATAGAGTGCATCCACTGTCACAAGAAGGGTCATGCAGCCATTGACTATAACCAAAATCCCAGAAACAAGAAAGCTCAGAGCATATGGGAGAGCGACAATAGCTCATCCTACATGGAGGAACCAGAGTCCTCCAAGATGGCCTAAGATAGAGCCAACAACGGCAAGAACCCAGCAGCTTACTTGTCTGTTGATGTCTGTGCGACATCAACTTCAGATACACAAGAGATAATTATTAATTCAGGTGCACCGTCAAACTTCGTGGCAACAGGGTACATGATCACTGATTATCAAGAATCAGAGTCTTCCAGATACATAATCTTGGGGGATGGTTCCAGACACAAGGTCAGCGGAACCAGAGTGTTGTGGTTAACCACCAAAGGAAGAGACAGAAGGCTTGAAGACACTTTGTATGTGCCCACTCTTCAGAAGGACCTACTATTTGTTGTTAAGATGGTAGATGCAGGACTGAGAGTCACCTTTGAAGGCGATACCTACGAAGTGGTTGAAGCTGCAACCACTCAACTTGTCACGACAGGAAAGCGAAAGGAGAACCTGTATCACCTCAAGATCTGAGTACCTTCTGAGCTCACCAGATCAACGAATCAATGGATATTACATGGCACTGGAGGCTGTATCATATGAATATAGTTTTTCTATACAACGCTAGCCGAAGTAGAGCTTTCGCTGGCGTCAACATTAAAGATGCAGCATGCTTGAAGTTCTGCGATGCCTGTAACAAATGCAAGATGTCACATATATCATTCACCAAGGATTCTTTCAGAATAAAAGAACTCTTGGAGTTGGTACACTCTGACATCTGTGGACCATTTGATGTGGTCTCCTTGGGGATACTACATCATGTTTATTGACGACTTCAGCAAGTTTGCTACAATGTACTTTATCCACAACAAATTGGAGGCCTGGACAAATTCACAGAGTTCGTGAACTGGGCTGAGAAATGGACTGACAAGAAGGTAAAGCAGCTGAGAACAGATAGAGGAGAAAATACGTCTCCAAATACTTTGTTGAGTTTTGCATCAGTAGAGGCATACTTCACTTGTAGACCGCAGCCTACACACCACGACACAATGGTGTGGCGGAGAGGAGAAATCGGACTCTCATGGAAGCTGCGAGATCCATGATGGCCTATTTAAAGGCATAAAAATTCTTATGGGCTGAAGCAGTAGCTACAGCCAACTATTTGTAGAACATGACAGGTAGATCCAACGTTGCACATACCACGCCACATGAGCTTTGGTGGGACACCAAACCGAGTCTGTCACATGTACACATTTTTGGATGAATTGCATACGCCCACATTCCAGATCAGAAAAGAAAGAAGCTAGATGAAAAGGTAGAGCAAGGATTCCTTGTAGGATATGATGTTCATGCATCATACTATAGGATCTACATGTCTGACAGTAGACAAATCAAGACTATTAGAGACGTCGGATTTGATGAGTCAAAGACAATGGCTGACGGAGATCCAGTTGGCTACGAATTTTGACCAGAGGCTACTATGACCTACCAGTATCTATGGAGGGAGAGGACCCTGAACACCCGGAGCAAGATGCTCAAATCCCAGATGGACAGAATGACTGTTCAGACAATGAGCCTCTAGGCACAGATCCTGTACCTATGACACAGAATTTGCAAGCATCACATATGCTCGAAAGGTAAGGTGTCTCTTCGTAAATGTATGCCATGCTAGGTGACTGTTAAAGACCCTAAGTATGGAAACTACTTGGTTTATACTCAGTTCGACTATATCACTTCATAAGTAATATAATTTTCTTCTGCGTTTAATAACACCCACACTGTCCCAAAGTAAGGGTTCTTCTCATGTTATCTTGGACAGCATGGATTTGCGTAAGATAAATGGTTCTTACATAAGGATTATAATGGCACGGATCTGCCCTAATTCCTTGTAAAAACCATGAGAACCTCATCAATAAAATGAAATCTATCTGATACAAGGATAGAAAAAACCACGGGGTGGATATGGGGCTACGATAAACGAAAGTTTAAGCTTAGTTACATTATTCAACCATGGCTTGTGATAATTTATTACCTAGTCGCTTGTCATATCAGTGTATGGTGAGATACGATAGGAAAACATGGATATGCTCAGGAGTATGGACAGTAGTGCGTGATGTTTCTCAAGTCACACGTGTTAGAATAGCATGGATTTGCTCTAACACCGGCACACGTATTCACACCATGGCTGTTAGCGATAAGCAATATATATGGTGAAAACTTTTCATACTTGCACTATAAACAAATTAAACTGATGCGGACCAATGCCCAAAAACTGATCAGCATGGCACTCGCCCTGATACAATAACAGAGGGGCTTGGCCTATCGCTATAAAATCATCTTTATGTTTGGGAAGATTGGACTATGTTTTAAAATGCTATATATGCTGATGAGTAGTATAACCTCTTTTGGACATGGATAACAACTAACGCTCAGCTATGACGCCTGTCTTCCCCACTATACTAACTTGTGCGATTTTGTGTTGTGGGATGGTGGCAGGTATTAGATGGACATTTTGAGAGTGGTTATGCTATATGGTGCTTTATAGTACTGTATTTTACTTTTCAACTTTACTGTACCTTGTTGGTTTATGAATAAAGGCTTCATTGGATTTGGTCTTGCTTTGTCAAGAGGAACTATGTGAAATTGTGTATCTCTCTCTCTGCACCCTTGTGGTGTAACTCCGACTATTCCTTGGTTGGGATAGTACTAAACCCTTACCTTTTATCCAGTTCTTAAGCTAACAAAGGTCTGTTTTTATGTTTTAGTCCACATGATGGTTTCAGGATGATGCTCTTTTGGGTTATGGGGAGCCCCTACCTCCACCTAACCATTTTATTCAGACGCTTATTTGTTGTATGAAAAAGGCCGTCATGATGCATTCTTTTATCATTGACACAGATAGGGCTACTTGTTCTTTTGTTGGACCCGAAGATAAGGTTTTGTGTTTGACTGATCTGTTGGGGACTTTGGACTGGGTTAAGATCTATCTGGAGTTTATTAAAAAGAAGGATACATTGAGTATGGTAGAGGATCTGTATGGCCGGCTCAATGAATTTGTCGAAGTTTTTGATAAAAATGAAAGATTTTTTAATCTACACATTAGGAAAGTCTTTGCATGCCTTGAGAATGAGAATGGTAATTCTTCTATTGATGTGCCACATACCTCGTCTGATGCACTACTTTCACCACACCCTCTGGTCTTTTTAGATGAGCTTGATGAGGACAGTGCTTCCCAACTTGAATTGTTTTCTCAAGATGTTTGTGATATTGGTGACCAATCTTCATATGACTTTTGCCAATCCAAAAACTTTCAAATCCCTTTTGTACCCAGCAGGACTATTGAGTTCAAGTCTGCCCTTACTGCCTATAAGCTTTGGAGCCTTCCTACTGTCAATTTTCTTGCCCCTGTGCCTATCGACCTTTGGATCTTGATGTCACATCTTACTGAAAAAGAGATAGAAGGTTGTAAGTCCGCTGCTTTACACAAAAATCCTTCTCTTAAAGCTCCTGTTGCCTTTGATACTATTATTCGCATGAACAAATTTGAGCCTTCCCGTTGCCCTTCTGAGCAAACCTGGGCCAAAATTAGAGGACACTTTGAGACTGGCTTCAATAGGATAAACCTTCACCAAGCAAGAATCTGGAACTGGAAACGACCTTTCTTTAAATGTAGGTGTGGTGATAAATGCAAAAACAATTCATTCTTTTTTTTGGTTTGACCACGCCATTTGGTTTATGATAAACAACCTAGGCAAGTTCTTCCCTAGTGCTTCTCTCCAAAACCAAATGAATGCCTTCTTCCTATGGCTACATAAGGCTGCCAGAGATGTGGTTAAGGCACACCTTACCTTTCTTTTCATTCAACAATACATGGTTGATGCCTCCGTTGAGCTTGCCAAAGACTCTTCTGCCAAACTCCTATCACACCTAGATGATGTTGAGAATGTACGAGAGATACAATGCCTCCTTAAACGACCAAGCTTTTTCACTCTCTAGGATAAATACTTTCAGAACTCAAGCAAAAGAATGGGCAATTTTAATCTCAACAATCCAAACTCCGTAGTATCCGCATCTGGGACAGGAAAAAGAAGACAGTTTACTGGAAAGGAAGGGCAAAGTAGCAAAAGGGCGACCTACCTATCAAACGACTGAATTTTTACCGAGATTAATCGGTGTGCAGGATGGGGAAAGGATAGAAAGGAGAGAAATCAGCATCTCAGCAACATGACATCTACAGTTGACCACTAGCAGTGATTCAGGGAGTTCTTTTTTACATTTATGTTACCGCAATAGAGTTTTTGAAGCAATCATGTGAAGACTTTTCATGCTCATGTTTTATTCAGACTATTCACTGTTGTAGATGAACACTTTCATGATATTACGTTCGGTTGGACTTGCCTACCAAGTGTCAAAAGTGATTGGTATTTTCCCTATGATGTCTTCTGTGATTTTGACATAGAAAACTTACATTCATGTAAATGCTTATCTCTTAATAGATTCAAGAACTTTGTTGCAAATAAATTTGGACATGTTATTTCTACAAATAGCAATATTGTTAAAAGCCCGATTTTACGTAAATCTTTAGAGATGGGTCTCAATCATATTACCTCACAAAAAAACAACGTGAATGAGGTGGCTTCTGAACTTTATGATTGGTGGTTCAAATTAATCAAATTGTTGCCTACGCATGTACATTTAAGTGAAAAAACTGTAAGGGAGCATGCAATTTTATGTAAAAACATTGCCATGGAATTTATCAAAAAAAAGTACTTGGCTGTATGGCATTAAGGACACAACAAACTGCTAAAAATGAAAAATTATGGCTCACAAATCTACTCTACATCAATGGCATTGACAAGGCGCAACACAATCCAAGTTTCATATGTAAATTCCTTGTACGAAAACTTGCTTTGGATAGACTCAATAGTCCTGACTTCAGCCCCTTTCCTAATGATCAAGAAAACTCGGTTACAGAAGCTATCACTTATGTCATGGAAAAACTCAATGGATCTTTATCCAACATCTTCATAGGGAACGACTCTTTGCTATATCTACTTTGTATGTACAAAGCCCACAAGGAATTTTTTAGATAGATTACCAATGCACATGACTGTTGCTTTACTAAACTCGCAAAATTCCTAACAGGAGCTCTTGGTATGCTGTCACCATTCCTCAAGGAAGGTACATGCCTTAAGGCAAAAACATACAAGGGTATCCTAAATGTGGATACATGCTTATTTTGGCAGTGCGAGTCCTCGATCGATTTTTATCTCAATCTACCATCAAAGATTACCAATGTATGGGTTGCAGATATCTCTAAATGCTATGAAAACATACGTTTAGATGGCACTGATGGACTGAAAACTATCATGAATAAATCCAATACATATGCATTCAAACATTCAAATAAAAGTTTTCAGAGTTTCAAATGGGAACAAGAGAGGGAGGCCTTCAAATGGTCATGGAATAATAAAAAGTCCGAAGGATGGTACAATATCGATAAAAATCTCTTATGCTTGTAGAATGCCTTCCTGATTGACAATTGTATTGTCAGGTTAGGAAACAAACCTTGGAGACAGATTCATGGTATACCGATGGGTTTTTCATGCTCACCTACTTGGTGTAACTATTATCTTGCGTTCTTTGAAGCTCATTTTAGTAAGAGACTGGCCAGGTTAGGTCTCAGAAAAGATATGAATGTTTTTTGTCACTCATTTAGATATATTGATGACATTTGCTTCATTAATAATCCCATTATTGATGCGTTTATGGACAAAAAGCATATTAGAGTACCAGATAACCCTTTCTGGATTTATCCTCTAGATTTTCTTGATATCGAAAAAAAGTCTTGTGAAGCAAACACCACCAATTTTTTGAACATTTCGATTACTTTTAATCCAGACACCGGTGTCTATTAGCTTGCAAAGTTTGATAAAAGAAGAAACTTATCTTTTCAATACTTACAGTACATACATTTGGCTTCCAATAGGCCAGTCTACAGTTCATACAAAGTAATTATCTCCCAGGGTCTTTCTACTATGTATTGCTGCAACAATCAAGATACTTTTTTAAGAGAGGTAGCTATCTTACTTGACGCTTTTCAAAAAAAATGGCTTTATGAGGGAAAAGCTTTGCCTTAACGTTAACAAACTGCTTTTGACTAATACTTTTCCAGGTCTGTCCTATGATCTACCACAGTGTATTAAAAGTCTGAGGGTGGGCAGCTAGCTATCCCTTATGGGGAGCTAACTGCCCCCTAAGGGATTCACTAGTTGCGGGTCGGTTGGTGGGTTCTCTCTCTCTCTCTCTCTCTCTCTCTCTCTCTCTCTCTCTCTCTCTCTCTCTCTCTCTCTCTCTCTCTCTCTCTCTCTCTCTCTCTCTCTCTCTCTCTCTCTCTCTCTCTCTCTCTCTCTCTCTCTCTCTCTCTCTCTCTCTCTCTCTCTCTCTCTCTCATGGACTCTTCTTTATCAGAAACCACCACCCTTGATCATGCTAAAAAGAAAAATATGTGACTTGAGGGCCCTAAAAATTTTTACAAACCCAACTTTTCTTCATACTTTTCAAAAATATTTTCCCACCTTTTTTGGCTGGAAGGGAGCTTCCATGATACTTCCTATGAAACCACTAAATATAGCATGTTTTTGAAGGAGTTTCTTCTACTATACGGTGAGAAGAAGGTTGGAAGAGATGGCGCCCTCCCTGGCTTGAGATTATCTGCGTTAACTATACGGTATGTGGTTCTGCTCGTTTTATATGTGTGCATTCATCTCATGAATATGTATGATGATTATCAGCTGTTCTAAATGTTGAATGGGAATATATGGACCCGTTGTCCAACGATGGATCAATATGGATTCATACAACTTATGTTTGGCTTGATAAATACTTCATATACCTTCCGTTGTCCAGCGATGAAGCATACTCACTTCTGGAGTACTTGTTGAAGGTAGACTTGTTGTTGTCCAGCGATAGACCTACAGCGATCTATCATTAGCAAAAGAATCAGAATGTTGATATATATGGTAGGCTGTCCAGCGATGGACTAGGGATGATCCAATATTACCCTCCAGATACTTCAGAAGGCATGTTAATGATAGTTTTACATCATATGTGATAAGCTAAGACAGAAGCTTCATAATGGCCAGCGATGAAGCACTTCCTAACTCATGAATGGTTGTTTGGTTTCAAGCTCCTTATCATGAATATGAATGGATGATATCTTAGTGTGATAACTATAGTTTACATTATACGTTACTATCCTTCAATGGACAACATGAATATGTGATTGTTCCTTAAGTAAATAAGGGTTTTGTACGTAAACCAAAAACAATGCTATGATGGTCTCATACTTTTATCAGAACATACAACTCAGTTGTTGGAACATTCGGTTTATGATTACTATACCTCATGCTTTCACCAGTTTCATTATCATACTTGCGAGTGACTGCTCTTGCAAAGGGAATACTACTGTGTATTAGCACTAACAAATGGAACTTGCGCTCTCTGTAGCATCAAATATTACTACTAGCTTCATTTTCGGTTAGGTTCGACTCCGAACCATAAAGCTATAAGCGTCTGCACAGGTATGCACATTAAACCATTCGCTTCAGATTTGTATAAGGAATGAATGGTAGGCTCTCCATAAAGTATTTACTTTCGATCTTTTTTTTTAAAAAGGCTGACAATAACGTTATAAATGGCTTCATACTAAGGAAGTCAAAGAGCACTCGAGGGGACTAAAACATGGCATCCTCACAAGATGCCACTGCTACAATCATCCAGGTAAGAATTTTTCGAGCAGTTTTCAGAATTTGCAAGCATCACATATGCTCAAAAGGTAAGGTGTCTCTTCATAAATGTATGTCATTCTAGGTGATTGTTAAAGACCCTAAGTATGGAAACTACTTGGTTTATACTCAGTTCGACTATATCACTTCATAAATAATATAATTTTCTTCTGCGTTTAATAACACCCACGCTGTCAAAATAACTGCTTGCACATGTGCCTTTGCCACGGTTGATACACACGAGTCAGAAAAGCATCATTATTTCGATTGTCGATATGTGGCCAGTCAAAATCTGCCATGTGTCATTCTCTTCACACATGAACAAAAAATGGCGTTCATAAACATTGGACATTTTTTAGAAAAACATCGGATTTTCATGCGTGATATCGGTTTTGAACATGCATCATCTTTTCGACAGCCCTGAGAAACCGCTATGCGCTCAAAAGCAATATCCCATGTTCTACTTCGTACGAACGACTTATTTTCTCCTTCATATCAATTTCAAGCATAGTTAATCTGTTTAGGATTCCGCTTTGTCGTTTTGCACTCCAATTCCATATTGCACTTTGTTTTTTGGGCAGATTTTGAATCCCATATATCATTTCTCCCTAAGTTTGGCGTTACAAAAAATATTGAATATTTTAAGTCCATTTTCTTTTCCATTCTTGTTTGTGTTGCCTATTGTCACCCAAGGCCCTGGCATAGAGACTTTTGTTGTGCAATATTTTCATTTCAAATCTCTCCTAAACTTTTCTCCATTCAGATCTAAGAATAGGGATATGATTCACTATCAAAATCTGGTGAATCTTGACAAAAAGAGATATAAATCAAAACTTGATAGAATGTACACGAAACTGCATGATGATTTCAAGTCTGTTGATTCGTGCCAGCTACCTACTAAGAAGTGTAGGTTTTTGGAATGCCAGTCTGCTTTTGTATTTATCTTCTTTTAATTTTTTTTTTATGATTGTCAAAAATCTTTTCCTTCTATCTTTGAGGTTGGTAGTTCTAATAGATATCTCTGAGAAGTCCAAGCCTGCGGATTTAGACCTCTATCTCAAAGATTCAGATGTTAATAATGATGATTGTATCAATTCGATACGGCTCTGAACATAGCATTATTGGTTCAGAATATGCTACTTTTCTCGAATCCAAGCAATCCCAATAATACTCAGATCCAACAATTAGCCCCATCCTTTTGTGCCAAACCTCTTGGATAGGAATTTGCTCCCTTTCAACACATCCAACTTGGTTAGCAATAACACAAGCATCTAGTTTGAACAACTTCCCTTGCCTTTTACCTTTTCCAAACAAGCATCTCCATCAAACTCCACCTTGAGGCCTTTACTTAGCATTTGGCTCACACTAAGAAAATTCTTGGTAATAGATGGAATAAACAATACATCCTCCAAATGAATCACCAAGATTTGAAACTATCTCAAAAATTCTCTTCTAGCACTTATACCAAGCAAATCAGCACTTAGAATCATGGAATCTTGATCAACCTATGATCTATCCTCAATCTAATGACTTTTGCCACTTCCTAACATTAAAACACACTCAAGCAAAGTCCAGCAACCTCGCTATCTAGAGATCCAATGAAAATTAGGGTTTTGACAAAATCACAAGAAATCGAGTATTCCAAATCTACATGCAAATGCTGAAAATTTGATATGCAATCTATTAGCCACTACTTAGGTTGATCCAATGATCCAAAAATCGGCCAAATCCAGTATGTGAATTCAAAAATTGGAATTGATCAAGTTTATAAACCTATATAGGGTTTTTATCTACAAAAGATCCAATCTACAAAAGCAGAAAACTTGATTTTGGTGTAGAATCCTCTCTAGCATGCTCTAGACTTGATATCTTCACCAAATCATTGATAGATCTGATTTTCTCCTTCATAACCTGAAACACAAGCTCTGATAACATGTGAAAGATTTTAGATCCTTAAGATCCAATCACTTAAATGATCTTTGGTTAGAAAGAGAAATATACTACCAATCTCACCAATGTAGAAAAATCAGCATCTACACACAAAATGAGATGCAAACACTAATAGAACTTGATTAAACTTGAATGAAATGATAAAGTACTGTTGCTGTCCATACAAAACCAACAAGCTATTGTATTTCACACATGTGGATCCGAAAATAGCAATAAGTGATCATTCTACACATAGAATTGCAAGCAATTACGAAGATAGTGCACCAATGGATAGTAGAACCCAAGAGAACCATGTATAAGCATGAAATGAGATAGAGAAGAGAGAAGATTGCTCTCTCCACGAGTTACATCCTTTTATAATAGGTCCAGACCCTATTTGGCCACTTGGCTTTCCAACCAAAATGCTAACCCTACTATTTTTGGGTCTAGATTCAATGTACTCAACTATTCAAATTTGAATCTACTCAAACTCGCATTCTAACTTTCCCATGTTTTCAAAAAGTGTTCATTCAAATGACATTTAGATTAGTGAACTTTGAAAAGTCAATCTCTAAGTCTAAAACAAGTTTTGGCCTAAATATGCCAAATATGGAAATATAGCAAAATATGATGAAACTAGTTGAATCTTTCACACCATCTTCATCACCATCAAAAATGTTAGATTGATCAACATCAACAACATCAAGCTTATCCACATTCTCCTCTTCAAAGACAACAAACTTAGAAATGTGAACTTTCTTTGAATTAGGAATGTAAACAAAAAAAGCTTTCCTTAATTCACTATAGCCAACAAAGATTCCCTTCAATAGTCCAAAATATGAGCTGACATAGCAAGTACTACCAAAGATCTTCAAATGCTCCATCCTTGGCTTCTTACCAAAAATAACCTCAAATGAACTCTTACCATCCAAGTATTCATTTGAGTACCTATTGCAAACAAAGTTAGCACACATCAAAGTTTCACCCCAAAATGACTTAGGAGGATTTGCATTCACCCTCATGATTAACCTCTTTCAAAAGATTGATCTTCCTCTCTTCCTTTCTTCTTTATTTTAGTTTGAAAGCTCCCTCTTGATCCCATGTGCAACACAAATCTCCTTGAACTTTGTTGATAGGTCTTCATTTTTCAACTTTAAGCACTTGATCTTCATGTTGAATTGACTCTCCACAACATTCTTGAACTTGAAAAAGACATTAAATATGAAATCACCACTCTTTAGAAGATAAGTCCAACATATATGCTAAAGTCATCAATACAAATCACAAACATCTTTGCTCCTCCATTACTCAAAGAACTAGTAAAATGCACATCCAAATGTACTAAATGAAAAGGCATCTTAGATCTTGAGCTAGATCTAGAATAAGACAATGTTTGTGACTTTGACATTGAACAAATCTCACCAACTTGCTTCTTTGACTTCAAACCACTATGGGTAGAACCAACAAATCCATCAAGTTTGTAGAGCTCACCTTGTCTCTTGCCTTGAGCAATCAAGACTTCATTCCTTTTGATCAAGCAAGAATCACCAACAAATTCCAATTTGAGCCCTTTGTCAACCATTTGACACACACTAAGCACATTCTTAGTAATGGAAGGTATGAACAAAACATTCTTCAAGCTTACATTCCTCCAAAAAAGAAAAATATTGAATCAAGCAAAATCTACATGCAAAAGCTAGAATCTAGATATCTCATCTAATAGAATGTACCATCCACAATCATAAAAATTTCTTGTCTCCACATTCTAGTAAGTGGTTTCAAAAATCAGCCATCTACAAGTATTTTGACCTAAAACGATTTTAAGATAACAAAGATCCAAACTGTATACTTGAAACTACAAGATTTGAGCTAGAAACACCTCCAAATCCACAGAGAATTTATAACGCCCTCAAATCCACCTCTAGATTTGGAAAATCCACCAACTTTGGCCTGCAACCTGTTCTAATAGCATGTGAGATCAAAACACATTTATTTCATCAATGATCTTTACCCAAATTTGGTTGCACATCTAGAAATAGCTAGAAGATAGAAATTACTACTTTATGCATGTTAGAACTTAGAAATGCATAAAATGATCATAAACACTTAGATATGACTTAGTACTGTCCGTATAGAAGTAGTACATTACTGTGCTTCACACGTGTGAAATCTAGATCAACCATAAAATCAATATTCTACACATAGAAACTCAAGATATCAAGAGAGAAACACATGAGATGGACATAGAAACACAAGAGATGAATTCTCCACAAAGAAATTTGGAAGTCATTTGGCCACTTTTTCCAAACTTGACCTAATTTGAAAACTTCTAGATACTTCATAAAAAACCTAGAACTTCTAGTCTAGATGCAATGTACCAAAATTAGCCAATTAGAATGGGTCCAAATTCGATCTTCATGTGGATCTATCATCAGAATATGCTTCACTCAGGACAAGAAATTTAAAACAACCCATATTGTCAACTTCTGACATGATCTGATATAGGGAGGAAAAGCTAAAGCATGTAGATTTATGGTCATCAGGAACATTGTATACTATTGATCCATATTCATTGCAACATCCCCATTTTCATTCGGTGACTCAATTAATAATCTATATGTGTCATGGCAAAAATGGCCTTTTGGGTTATTGTGAGAATTTGAAACTCTATGGAAATGCACATTCAATGCAAATGATACATTTTTTGGAAGTGGAATTAAGAAAAATATCAAAGGAGTGCGAAGAGAAATTTACAAAGTTAAAAACTTGTTTGGAAGAAAATGAGATGTTCAAGAAGGAGATTCAAACGTTGAAATCTTCTTTGCATAAATTTACAACTAGTAATGAAGAGATAAAAATTGCATTTCAATCCATGCGTATCTCATATTTGTCTCTTGTTAAAGATATGGATTTGCTCAATAGAAAGGTAAAAAGCAACAAGAGGAAAAGACTGGTTACTAAGGATATATGTGATCTATCATCCAGAGGAGATTATTGAAAAAGAAGAATCCGTGCATTCAAGTAAGTTATAGCTTATTTGGTTTATTATTGTTTGAACTTTTTCTTTCAATCATAATCACTAGTTTTGTTATTTATCAATTTCCACTTATAGTTTATTTGTTTATTATGCTATTGTGAATACTATGAGTGTCCTAATCTCTACTAACTTTTATATGAACATTATATTTGCAATGTAGATCAACATTGGTTGCCGAAGACCATTTGGCCGATGAGATTTCCATTTGAAGCTCACTAGGTTCTATTTTAACTTCTAAATCTATGAAATCAATGTTAAACAATAACAAAATGAAAAGATTAAGGCTTCAATTATTGATAGCATTATGAATGAAGTTGAAAAAATATTGGACACTACATTGGTTCAGGGGGCATGTGATTTTTCTAGCATCAGTAGAGAAGCATATGCAACAATGTTTAAGATGATAAATGAAGCATTTGCACAGGTAAGTATAAAGAAGTTTCCCATCCCATGACCATTTCATCTTTAAAAAAAACAGAGACATGTTAAACCAAGGTATGCAAAGAATAGTTGGTAATCTATCTCATATCAATGAAGTGTATATCTCGAAGGGAGAATGTCTTGCTTATAATAATTCCAACTATCTATTTATTGACATTAATCAGTTACTAACATTCATCATAGATTTTTACAATATTACAAATGAGAATGTCAATAACAAGTTGATAGTTATTCTTAAATTAGATGAGTCTGAAATTATAAAAGGACAAAAAATGGAGATTGTCAGCCTTACGATCATGAATGGAGCACTTTCAAATTCAAAAGACTCAGAAGGCCTCAACTTTAGTGTTCAATCAGAAAATGATATTTGGTGGTTGGCAGCTTTTTGGGTATAGTTTATAGATTCTATAGGGATAATTTGATATGGATTCTATTTGGATAATCTTCTCTACATTAATATTATGCTAAATCAATTTTTTGTCTCTCTTATAGGTGTTGAAAGAAGACCATGACATTCTCTCATGAATATTTAATTGAACATCATATCCTGCCACCATCAAAAATCACATGGAGGAAGTTCCACTCAATGTTTCTGGGATTGGCACTTTCAGCATAGAATGACATTTAGCAAAAAATCTGAAGACATTAAAATGTATGTTCAATGTATCCCATGGCGCTAACTCTAAACACCCTTGTTTGTACTGCATGAAGACATCAAAAGACATGACAAGGAGTACATGACTATCAAGAGATCGAGAAGATCTTGATTGGAAACCCGTACTACCGATTTCTATTCAGAATGTTCATATTTGTACATTGTAGAGGTGCGTATTATAGAAAAAATAATATATCTCCACATCTTGTTTGCATGGAATACGAAGCCAGAGTCATCTTCGAAGAAGCTATATCTAGATTAGAGGATGTATTATCTAAAGCAGGCCATGTTAAAATAAAAAAAGACGACAAGCTTTCACATAAAACCCGGAAATATTCCATGCAAATCGAACATTGGAGGATCCAAAGCTCGTAGATTTTTATCAAATTATTCTGGCAAAGAAACCAAGATTCAGTATTCGATTTGAAAAGAGATAATAGCTGCAACTCAAGATTTTGAAGAACTAGGTTCTAGTCGACTATTCAAAGTAGAAGTTTGGAGAAAATTAGACAACATGGTGATATACTTGAGAAAAGATCAATTTTCAAATACTGATGTACAAATTTTACAGAAATCAACCAGTGAATTTGTGGATGCAGTTTGAAATGCATGGGGAGAAAATCATATAACACATTATATGGTAAGATCTCGGTGTAACACCATTATCGACAAATATGTGCAAATCAATTTAGATACTTTTGGCACTGATTTATATTTTGTTTATATGACATGCAACACATATTACGGCATCATGCGACATTCTTTGCAAGAAATAGTGGAAGTCTTAGCATATGGTCATCGCAAGGAATGTAAAAATCTCATTGGCAAGCAAGAGCGGCAGTTCATAAAAGTACACAACATGGTGGGACTAGCACAAAGAACAACTAAATATTGCAACTTTTCCAATGGTTTTACAAAAGAGTCCAAATTCATCATAATACAAAATCAACGGATTATAAAATTTTTTGTATATTAAATGACAAATATTACAAAGTCTGGTTCTCCAATATCTACTCAGCTTCCGACAATTTTTCAAATGAAAGTTGCAATTTAGAATCATACAACAGTTTTCTAGAAAATGAGAAAGTGCCTTGATTGCCATAATCATTGTTTCATCATGTTGATGAAACTTTGAATGGGCAACAATTATTTCATTATTTTTGAAGAACTTTAGATAATGCCCTAGTGCATGATCTCTTGAAAATCCTCTAGCAGACGATCTCTGCCCTCCTTGATGAACTGAAAAATCCTCAAGGTAAATTGTTTCTTGAAAAGAAAAAAATGCAAAGTAAGCTCCAATATAAAATCTGTCATTACAGATCTAGTACAAGACAAGATACAAAACTTACGCATTCGGCTTTGTCTTTCTCGATTACTGTCTCACCATCAATATTGTGTCCACCTTTCGATGTCGATAAGATTGGTGAATAGACAGTTGGTTTTGGAAAACCAAGCTGATTTTATAATCTAAGGAACTCCTCTGCAAAAGAAAGATCATCTTTTTTTTTGGCGCATTTCCTCAACAACCATTTTCAAACAATCTTTCCCTGAATAAAACTCACCCTTATTTACATCGTCAACACCAAGGAGAAGATCATTACATCATAATCAATTATATAAGAAAATTCATGAAGCTCTTTGCTCAAAATGCAAAAAGAGTCTCGGCCTCTGTGAAATAAAAAAGATTTGATATATCTGATAATGTCAAGAAATAATTATTATCTATATTGTAAATAGGCAAGGTGATTAGAGATTTATTGAAAGGAGAAAGGGTAGTGGTAGTTCCAGGTGTGAAAATCTGCAAAATTGGACCAAGACTGGATCCTAAAATGATCCACAAGAGAGATTGGATGTTAGGTACAATTGATCTACCAATCTACACAAGATTAGTTCAATCTAGATCAATTCTACATGAGAAAATATAACAAGAACAATCATAAATGAAAGGTAGGAACTCAAAAGATTCAAAACAAATGAAGACAAATGGAGAGATTGACAAGAAATTGCTTTCAAAATGAAGATTGGTGTTGCTTGATGATTATGGCCAATGTGAAAAGTACAGTACTAAGGACCATAAATGGATCTTTGAATGATCCACAAGGTGATTGTATGCTTGTTAAACAATCTATCAGAAACTAGTCATCAGAAAACAAGATCTAGTTTAGCAGCTTGATAGGAAACAAGTAGAGACAATCAAAGCATCGATCAAATAGTCTAATCCAACTCCACACGTGTGAAAATAAGGCTGTAGTACGGCCTGTAGACAGTGTTTACAAAGTGCCAAAGCTGGGTTTCATTGGAAAAATAGAGTAATCACCATACAATGAGAGGAAACTCGAGTTTCTCCTTGAGGCTCCAAAAAGTTTCTATCTTCTCACTATGGAGAATGGAAATACATAGTAAAACACACTTCCTTTGCAAAGTTAGGTGAAAATCCAGCATGTAATAAGGAAGTAGACTCCACTTTCTTGCCCTAATGTGAAAACCCTAGTCTAGATCCAAGAGTCATGCTTGGTAGGTGCATGGTAGGTACAAATCTCATCATAAATCATGGTCTAGATCCTACAAAGTAGGAATCACTACCAAATAGACACAACCACTCCTCTTGACTCGTGGTAACCTACTTTAGGTGTGTATGTACAAGTGGCACTTTGGCCATTCAAGTAACCAACAAACAATATTGACAAAATGTACAATATTCTACATGGCTAGATTTGCCAATGTAGGCAATTTTTCACACTCCTCCTCAAATCTAGCCTTGGAGATCACAATGCTTTTATCAATAACTCCAATTGAAGATCTAAGCTTGACAAATGAATCTTTAGGTAAAGTTTTAGTAAACAAATCAGCCAAGCAACTTGATGATGGCACGTGTTGGAGCTTGATCTCTTTAGCTTGCACTTTTTCCCTCACGAAATGATGAGCAATTTCGATGTGTTTCTCCTTGCATGGAATGTAGGATTAGTTGCAAGTGATTGGGCTGATTGGTTGTCACAATAGATGATAGGGATCTCCTCCTCCATGACATGAAGCTCCACCAATAGCCTTTTGAGCCACAAGACCTCCTTGCATGTTGATGTCAAGGCCTTGTATTCGGATTCTGTGGAAGATAGGGAGATGGTATCTTGCTTTTTGGAAAGCCATGATACTACTCCATCACATAGAAAGGTGGCAAAGGCACTTGTTGATCTTCTATCCACTTTGTCACCTGCAAAATCCGAGTCACTATAGGCTCTTAAGCCAAGATTAGTTCCTCTATACAAAATACCAAAATTCTTAGTGAATGAAATGTATCTAAGAACTCTTTTGGCCATCTTCCAATGTGAAACTAGAGGACTTTGCATGAATTGGCTTAACTTTCCAACACTATAACTAAGATCAGGTCTAGTTATAGTTAAATAGATCAAGGAGCCAATAAGCCTTCTATATAATGTGATGTTCTCAAAGGATGCTTCATCACAACCAATAGATGCTTTTACATGTTGCTCCATTGGTGTCTCAATGCCTTTACAATTCTTCATTCCAAATCTATCTAGGATGGATGTAGCATATTTAGATTGACAAATGAAGCTAAAATCACATCCTCTAATAACCTCTATTCCAAGAATGAAGCTCAATAGGCCGAGATATACCATCTTAAACTCTTTTGCTAAAGCAATTTTTACATTTCTAATTCCATCTAGATTATTACCACTCAAGATAATGTCATCTACATACAAAACAGGAATAATGATCATGCCATCATGAAAACTTATATACAATGATGGATCATAGGCACTCATTACAAAATTGATGGAAATGAGAAAAGAGTTTAGCCTAGAGTACCATGCTCTAGGTGCTTGCTTGAGCCCATAAAGGCTCTTCTTCAAAAAACACACCTTTCCTTCATGCTTTGCCTTGATGAAGCCCTCGGGTTGCCTCATGTAGATCTATTCCTCCAAATAACCATTGAGGAATGCATTTGTGAAGTCAAGTTGGAATAGCTCCCAATTGAAGGTTGTAGCAAGACTAATGATCAACCTGATAGTAACAAGCTTAGCCACAGGAGCAAAAGTCTCATCATAGTCAATGCCTTTGGTTTGTAAAAAACCTTTGGCAACAAGCCTAGCTTTATGCTTGCTTATTGATCCATCTTGATTATACTTCAATCTAAACACCCACTTGCAATCAAGAGGTTTCTTCCCTTGAGAAAGATCCACAAGATCCCAAGTATGATTCTCAATAAGAGCATCATACTCTACTTGCATAGCATCCATCCAACTTTTAGACTTACAAGCATCTTCATAGCATGTTGGCTCATCTAACATTGAAGTAAGAAAGGTGTAAGATGTGAAAGATGATGAGCCTTCCCTTTGATCACCTTGACCATCATAGGTGAGCCTCAATGGCTCGGATCTTGCCCTTGTAGATCCTCTTGGAGTTCTTGGAGTTCTTGCATCTTGAGGTGGATCCTCAAGTTCTTCTTCACTTGGAAGCTCCTCCTCCATCCTAGCATGATCCTTGGCATCAAGATGATTAGTAGCATTATCATCCAAATCACAAGCATGTCCTTCATAAAAAATAACATCCCTACTCACTATCACCTTGCTAGTGATGGGATTGAAGACTCTATAACCTTTGCTATTCTCACCATATCCCACAAAGATGCCTTTGATGGATGTTGCATCATCCTTCCTTCTCTTATCCAAGGATTGGTGTACATAGCAAGTGGATCCAAAAACTTTGAGATCTTTGAGATTGGGCTTCTCTCCAAATAGAGCTTCAAATGGTGTGATTCCTCCAATGGCTTGGTTTGGCAGTCTATTGCACAAATAGTTAGCACAAGTTATTGCTTCACCCCAAAATGGTTTGGATAGAGAAGCATCTAGCCTTAAGGCCTTAGCACACTCACAAAGAGATCTATTTCTTCTCTCACTCACTCCATTTTGTTGAGGGGTGTATGGACATGACAACTCCCTCTTTATGCCATTAGAAATACAAAAGTCAATCAACTTATTGGAGACATATTCACCTCCATTATCACTCCTTAATATCTTAATCTTGGTACTAAGTTGATTTTCTACCAAAGTCTTGAACTTTACAAAAGAATCAGACACCATTGATTTGCTAGACAAGAGGTACATCCAACAAAATCTAGAATAGTCATCAATGAAGATTACATAGTACTTGGCACCACCATTAGACTCATGTGAAAAACTATGAACATCCGAATGGATGAGTTCAAGAGGAAAGTTTGATCTTGATGTAGATCTTGAGAAGGGTAGCTTGTGAGCCTTTGAGAGGCTGCATGCTTCACATCTCTTCCCACACTTTGACAAATGCTTGGGGAGTCCAACTGCAAGCTCCTTTGTAGTCGTAGATTCCATGGCTTTGTAGTTGGGGTGGCCCAACCTTTTGTGCCACAGTTCCACCTTTGATAGCTCCACCTTTGCCAAGTCAACACTCTCCACTGCAATATTAGCATCAAGCTTAAACAATCTACCTTGCTTAAAGCCTTTGGCTATACATTCATCATTTCTAAGGATGGAACAAACTCCATGCTTAAATTGTACATCTAGGCCATTATCCATTAACTGGCCAACACTAAGCAAATTCTTGGTTAACTTAGGAACATAAAGAACATTATCTAGATTCATCCTTTTGGATGATCCCACATACAAGGGAATTGTTCCTATTCCACTTATCTTACATTCTTGACTACTTGCAGTATAGATTGATCTATGTAAGTCATTGTAAGAAAGTAAGGTGGAGAATATGTCCTTTTGATATGTCATGTGGGAACTTGCCCCACTATCAATCCACCAAGAATCATTGGTGTTGCTCTTGGATGATGGTGGTTTGTTGGAAACCATCAAGGATGACTCTTCATCCTCCTCTTCCTCCTGATGTGCAATGTTGCTTTGTTTGCTCTCTTGTGCCTTCTTCTTCTTGAGACATTCTGATGCAAAATGTCCTTTCTTTCCACAGAAAAAACATTTGTACTTGGACTTGTCTTTGATCTTGCCCTTTGAGCTTGAAGCCTCATCCTCCTCCTTGGTCTCCTTGAGGTGCTTCTTCTTGCCATTGGTCTTCTTCTTGCTTTTAAATGAGAAATTAGCTTTCTCATCACCATCCTGCAGAGAAATAGCATTCATTCTTGCATTGGTATGCAACATCCTACACTCTTCAGCTACTAATACACTGTGTAGCTTTTCTATAGTAGGCAAAGTGTCTTGGCTTGCAAAGCTTTGGACCAAATTTGTAAAGCCACTCCCTAGACCATTTAGGACAATCTGAACAAGCTCACTATCTTGAATCTTCTCTCCAATGGAAGCTAACTCCCTATTAAGAGACTTGATTCTTAGCACATAATCTTGTGCATTCTCATCACTCCTCTTCATGCTTTGTAGAATCTGGTTCCTAAGCATGAGAACCCTCGAAGTGTTACTAGACTCATAGATAGATTTTAAAGATTCCCAAGCCTCTTTAGCACTCTTACATGATGATACTTCTCTTAAAAGATCATTGCTTACATTCATCTTAATACAGTGAAGTGCAAGCCTAGACCTCTTCTTGTATCTCACTAATTCCTGTGCACCTAGAGGTTCATCTTCATCATCTATTAGAAACTCATAAAGATCCTGGAGCACCATTAGTGACTCCATCCTCACTTTCCAAATAGCATAATTGGTAGAATTTAACCTCTCACTAGCTTCTAGAAGGTAGGCTCCCACTGATCCCATCTTACTAGCAAGATTCTACACACAAGATATAGATTTGTTTGGACCTGAAACTCACAAAGGTTTCAAACTTGCAGTGTTTCACTCAAATGTTGACTTCTAATCCAACAGATGGATTTGTAATCACAGTTCTATCACTCCCTCACAAGCTGGAATGAAGATAAGATGAGATGAAAACTACACTCAAGCAAATCTTGCCAATCTTGGCTATTCTTGGACAAAAACTGACTCTATCTCTCTCATTCACTTTGATGTACTTTCAAGACCTGGTTTCCACTTTAATAAGGTCTGAAATCAGCCTAGATTAATCAGTTTTCATGAAACAAATTCAAAACTAATCAATAGCAAGTGATCGTAGCTTATCCTAGGATTTGCACCAAAAATTACATCAAACTGACACCATATGAATTTTCTATGATCCAATGAATATGGATTATTAAATGCTGGTTCAGAGATGCCCACACGTGTGAACAGTACGGATTTTGATCCTGAAAAAGTTTGGGATCAAATCCCCTCACCAAAACCTGGATACCAGCTCACCCTTCCAATACTAGCTTTTTGCACCAAAACCTGCTAAAACTGGATTAGATTCAAACACAGATCAATGGCCTTGTACTTGGATCTGATACCATGTGAAAAGTACAGTACTAAGGACCATAAATGGATCTTTGAATGATCCACAAGGTGATTGTATGCTTGTTAAACAATCTATCAGAAACTAGTCATCAGAAAACAAGATCTAGTTTAGCAGCTTGATAGGAAACAAGTAGAGACAATCAAAGCATTGATCAAATAGTCTAATCCAACTCCACACATGTGGAAATAAGGCTGTAGTACGGCCTGTAGACAGTGTTTACAAAGTGCCAAAGCTGGGTTTCATTGGAAAAATAGAGTAATCACCATACAATGAGAGGAAACTCGAGTTTCTCCTTGAGGCTCCAAAAAGTTTCTATCTTCTCACTATGGAGAATGGAAATACATAGTAAAACACACTTCCTTTGCAAAGTTAGGTGAAAATCCACATGTAATAAGGAAGTAGACTCCACTTTCTTGCCCTAATGTGAAAACCCTAGTCTAGATCC
This sequence comes from Diphasiastrum complanatum, assembly GCA_029204225.1. Taxonomy (NCBI): domain Eukaryota; kingdom Viridiplantae; phylum Streptophyta; class Lycopodiopsida; order Lycopodiales; family Lycopodiaceae; genus Diphasiastrum; species Diphasiastrum complanatum. The sequence continues at coordinate 11,697 of MU832075.1, read as the reverse complement.
AAGAGTCATGCTTGGTAGGTGCATGGTAGGTACAAATCTCATCATAGATCATGGTCTAGATCCTACAAAGTAGGAATCACTACCAAATAGACACAACCACTCCTCTTGACTCGCGGTAACCTAATTTAGGTGTGTATGTACAAGTGGCAGTTTGGCCATTCAAGTAACCAACAAACAATACTGACAAAATGTACAATATTCTACATGGCTAGATTTGCCAATGTAGGCAATTTTTCACAGCCAAATGTGGCTCTATAAATACAAAAAGTGGGAGCTCGTGGTACTGATCATCCCTCTGATCTCACATGTGTGAGGGTGCTTTGTCATATGATAATTCATCATGCAAAATTGACACTTGGACAAAACCTTATATTTTGAGCACTTTTGGTCCATTTTTCTACTATATAGAGAACTAGTAAAAACTCTTCTAGAAGTATAAACTGGACTTTTCTAGCCTATTCCACATGTGTGAGCAGACCTCTACACATGGAATGTGACACCTAATCTCATGATGCGGCTCATGCAATCTCTAGATTGATGCCATGTGGCATATGACTAAAAAACTTGATTTTGGCCTTTTTAGCCACTAGAACTTGATTTAAACTATATGTACATTATGATATTTACAATATTTGATCAAGTTAGCTTTTTCCAATTTTCACACTAGGGCCTATAAACGAAGCCCTATTTCGAACAGGATCAAAATCTGTACAATCATCTAAACTAATGCTTGTATTAATAAAAAAGGATTCTATATCTAAGGCTTGGACTCGCCAGATTTTGTACCGCTGGAAGAAGCAGCTTCAGAAGTAGAAGGAGCAGATCCCGAATCGTCATTTAACAAAAGAAAAAAAACAGCCGCAGATTGAAACCCTACAAATCTACACTTTTTATTGTGTATTTGACAATCATCTATAGACTTGAAATCATCATGTAACTTGGTGAACATTCTAACAAGCTTAGCTTTATAACTATGCCTGTCGAGGTTCACCAAGTCTTGATAATGAATCATGTCCTTATTTTCTGAACAAGGGGTACTAAGCAGAGACTTAAATGAGATAAATATCAGAAAATGCTTCCACACCAGGACCCTCTGTAATAGAAGAAAAAAAAAGTGACTTAAAATACTCTATATTGTCACTAGTACCAAATTCAAGAAAAAAAGATAGTAGACTGGAATTAAAATTAGACATTTCTAAAAAAAAATTACAAAAAAAAAGAGTTTGACAAACTTATAAATTGAGAGATTGGATATCGGTTTTGGGCACAAAATGAAAGGTTAAATCACTCTAGAAAGCATTATGCGTTCGAAACTGATATAAAAAAACTGAGTATCAGTTTCAAGTGCGCATACAATGGGCAATGGAAATATGAAAGAGAACGCGTGCTTGAAACCGATATCTGAGATAGCAATATTAGTTTCAGGCCCGAATGCATGAACAACATTTTAAACGTAGAAATAGTGTGCTTGAAATCGATATCAGTAGCAGAAATCACAAAATTCTCGTGAAAATCCACTCCAGAAATGATGTATTTATAATTTTTTTTTTGCACGTGTGGAAACAGATAAAAAAGACACGTGTCGTTTATTGATTGGTTGGGAGTATTTCTTGTACAGATAATAATTGATGTGACAATTTTCACGTGCAGAATGACACGTGTCATTGTCTGATTTGGCCACATGTTTGCTCCCACGCGACCCTCATAGATACTTTATAATTACCTGTATGGATGGACACGTGGATGAATGAAATGCTGCCACATGGCCATGACCATTTTTTTCACACATGCAAATTTTTTTTATAAATATCCACCGCGGAAATTTCATTTTGCTTTCAAATTTTCAGTTCCTTCTTTCCAATATTGCTTTCAAGCACATCCAGTTATCATCTCCTCTTTGCCACCCCCCCTGCGCTCGAGACCGATACCGCATGCTGTCCGATATTGCTTTCGAGTGCAGAACTTGTTTCTTTAATTTTTTATTATTCCATCCCGGTATCGCTTTCAAGCGCATTTCTTGCGCAGATTTTTTTTCCATCCTTACTCCGCGCTTGGATCCGATATTCCAATTTTGAGTTTTTTTTTTTAAAATATTGTCTTTTATTCAGATCATGATGGATAGGACTAAATCCACTGCCCATGCCAGAACTTCTATACAGCCTTCCCATGTCCGTGTCCCTCCTGGAACTGGCCAGCGACGTGGTAAAAAGCAGGTGTGGCTGAGGGAGATCAAGAATTTCGGAAATCAACTGAATTGTTGATCCCTAGATCTCCCTTCGGCCGATTGTTAGGAATGTGGCCCTATCCCTCAGCCTTGATGTTCGTTTTTAAGCATGTTACCGTCATGCCCTAAAGATTTACTTATTCCTGAAAGACTTCATGTGGATATAATGACAATGCAGGGCCATTCGTCAATGGTGGAGAACTAGTAAAGTGAAGGAGTCTAGCATCCCAACAATGGACAATTGGGTGAGCTGGTGGAGCATTCATATTGTGCACTGGGGAGATTGCATGGTGTCAGTATTCATGATAGCCTCTTAGTTAATGATTTGTTATCTGCTCATTGGAGCTCTGGTTCACACTTCTAATATGGTTTGTTTTTGTTAAGTAGTAGATGCAGAGGAAGATGCTAACACTCCTCAGACAAATCTCTCAGAAGCAAAACACGGAAGTTGGTTAGCTGGAGAAGGAGGGCGCCAAAAAATTTCATTGTACGCAATGCTTACAACACCAACATGACAAACACACTGTTACATAGTGCGAAACGACATGCCTATTCATGGAAGACACTTGAGAGAGGGACCTAGTCTGAAAACTTAATAGATTGAAGTGCACTTAGAATGAGTGTTGGACTATGTGTTGTGGCCAACACCTGCAACAATGCTCCTATGTGTCGTTAGAGTTCTTTCTTGGAAGGTGACAGAGAAACAGCTCAACAAAAAAGAAGGCCATCAAATGTGGTTGAATTGGACCAAGATGGGAGCCACCATCCAGAATACACATATATAAACATCGATTGACATGAAAGGGGAAGACAAAAAAAATTGAATTTCGAGTATGTTGCTATCTGAGCTCCACCTATTGCCAATGACCATGTAGTGGTTGAGTGCATGTACATCCTATTGTTTGGGCAATTAGAAGAACTGATGTTGGTAGTCTTGTCAAGTGCATGGCTTGGATCAATGGCAAGGGAGCATGCAGACGATCTATTTCACATTATGGCCGAGCAATAACGGCACAATACTTGTAGTTTTGTCCCAATGATTGTACCCATACATGGGTGCCAAGTAAAGCCATCATCCAGAAGCTTGAAATGACTCCAAGCAAATGGCCAATAGCCAAGGGGGCTAATATGAGCCAAATGGAAGTAGATTCACTCACCCAAGCAGGTATGCTAATCAAGGTGGTCATGCTCTGTTCTAACATTTGAATTAGTTAATTGTATATTGTTATGTGCAACAATATTGTAAAGTGTTATATGTATACGGAAAGCATGATTCGTTCTTGAGACTCCCACAAAGCAGGTCAACCAAAAGGAGCTACTTTAAAGGTTTGATCATTTTTTACGAAGTGTCATTTGATTTTTTGGCAATTTCGTCAAGACAGCTTGGAACTAACCTTTGTAGTGTTTATTGGAGGTTATGTAGGTATGGTAAAACATGCCTGCAAATCGACGAGGGTTGTTTCAAAGAGATGTGAAAGTTATTAAGCCTGAAAGGTCATTTTATACTATTTTTGGGACATTTTGTAGAAAACGAGTGGTTTTTTGATTTTTTTTTGGTTTTTGAAGAGTTTTAGCACTTTCTCAAGGTGGTCCCTTCCTTTAATCCTCTCACTACAATACTTTCAAACAAAAAAAATCACTATTTTTTTTCTCTAATCTACTCGCACACACCAGCACCATCTAAAATTAACCACACCTAAAAGAAAACAAAAAAGCAAACTAACTACACATAGAAAATACTAATCTACTCCCTGACAATGGTGCCAAAAAATTGTAGTGTCCTTAAGAGTACCTGTCACACGTAAAGTTTGCTCCCAAGGAAATAGTGCTTTCTCTTGTGAGGCCTGCTCACTTCTACAACTTTTCTTACTAGTAACCACACCTACTTTACCCCCCCTTCCTACTTTAACCACAAGCAATAAGCACGAAAATAGATGGTGGAGTTAACTTGCACCCTCCCCTCTCTTGTTGAACATGTCAAATAAATACAATGGGTGCTCTTTTATTCTTGGGGAAGGCCCTGTCCCTTCTCTCTGATTGGCTACTTCTCAATGGCAAAGATCCTAATCCAGGCCCTTCATGTAAAATCCAATAGTTCAAAGATAAGTTCACATAATTCTTGTGAGTTCCTTTTGGAGTGAGAGGGTCCTCACCATAATCATGTAGATTCTTCCAATTTAGAACCATATCATATTTGATTTTGGAATATTTTATTTGCCCCAAGTCTTTTTATTCCTAATTCTACAACTTTCACTAAATAGATTAGCGTGCTCATTAGGTTGGGCTTATATGCGTAGGATGTCAGTTCCCTCACACTTCTTGCTCTTAATTGTACAATGTACTATGTCAGGGCCCACTCAGTAGCCTAGTTGTATAATACTTTAGTGGTGGGACCCACTAAGTGTCCAACATGTGTGTTGAATCTGATGGGGCAAGGGAGATAGGAAGAAGGAGAATGGAGAAGAGAGCAGGAATATTGCAGAACAGCTCTCCCGTTCTAATCCGCTGCTAGGTGCAAAAACAGTCTAATAGACAATATATGCTAAAGATAATCACAACTTTATGTGTTCTGATTGCCCAACAAGATCTTAAAAATTAATTCATACTCTAAAAACAAGAGTACAGTCCACCGAAGAGATTGGAGATGGTTTGTGTGTGGTACTATTGAAATCAGATTCAACGTGAAGTATAGTTCTGAAATAAATGGAAGAGCAGTATGATATTGCGAGTTCCTCAGGCATCAAAGACAACCATCGTCTGATTAGAAACTGAGGAGTCGTAGACGTCCGTGTTCTGATCAGACTGAGTATACAAGCGCGATTAAACAACAAATGAAAGTGCATTCAATCACAACATGCATTCATCCTCCAAGTTATGCTATTTTAAATGATAATTGCATATTATACTATGAATAACATGTCATGCTTGTGGGCTGCCCCCAGCGCCGAATTATAGCAGTATTAAGAAAACTTTTTTTTTTTTCAATTCTAATGAGCTACGTTACGTAGATTGAGTGTTTTGATTAGTCCATGTGTAAGCAAAATTTGAGAAAAAATATAAAAAGTATCTTCAAAAAGGGTCTTTTTTGGATTTAGAACTCCTCTTATGATTGGGAGGCTCAAATCATGCGTCTCATGGACGAAGCTACCAACAATCTGTGCTTGGATGATCTATTTATAGATTTCATCCGTGTATTAACTACAATAAATGATTGTCACCTAATTAGGTAAGCCGTTGTACTTGGAAGTATATGGCTTCTGTGACAACTCTACATAGTGTAAACTGTCAACAAATCAGGATCATTGACGCAGACGAGGACGTCGCAAAATCTCTCACTTTGCATTTTACGTGGAGTGGTTTTCTATCACTTCGCAAATTTCAGAAAGTGGTTGGGAACATTCCTCATTCATTTTAGACGACGTTCGGCATTTTTCTCTCTCTTCGAGATTTTGCGAAAAAGGCGAAGGTTCTCTTAAAAAAGGTGAAGGTACCCTTAAAAAGGCGAAGGTGTCTTTAAAACAGTTCAACATAAAAATAGATGACCTTTGGGAATTTTCTCTCTCTTTGCAAACTTTTCGCGAAATGTCGAGGGTGTTTCAAATAGTCAAACTTTTGGACTGTCGCGAAACTTTCGCGAAGCTGTCTTGAACATAGTTCATTTCTGTAGACTGTCTCGAAAACAATGTAAATTTGCAGACTTGTTCTAAATGCAAGTTTTGTGGAAGTCCTTGAAGATGGCCAAGTCTTCAATGACTTCAAGCTATTAAACTTAACATCTGAACTTAAAATTATAATGGGATTGGTTACCCGTTGCTGGAGATCAGCCGGAAGCCCGTTGTGGATATTCTTCAAATAAATTGACTGTCTAAGTTTGTGATTCCTGCAGGTATCAGATGAGCAGACGTAGAACCAAAGTTGGTTTCACCTGACCCTAGATCAACGATCAAAAAACATGCAGGAAGAATCATGAAATAGAAATTAGTCATTCACCAAGGAGACAGCTGTGGGCTTAATTTCCAATAGAATCCAAGTCTTCAAGTTGCGACCACTTTAGTACACAGTGTCAGCTATTCGATTACTTCAACAAACATTCGTTCTCCCTTGCCGGGTGCGTGCGAGCTTCCGTGGGGTTTTCTTTCCTAGCTATGCAAAAAAAACTAGTTGATCCACTCCAACTCCATGATGGCTCCCGAACCGTCCACGACCTTGTAGAGTCTGCTGTGTTCTACTATTGCGCCCTGATTTAGCCTTTTACAACACTGAAAAAGGTCTCCTCGAGGTCAGAGGTTTTGTCTCTGCTAATTCTAGCTCACCAAAAAACCAGACTTCTTCAGCAATTTTCAGTATCTCTCTGTGATTTTTATCATAGCACTCCACCTGGGCTGAGGTTGCCCTACCTCAAGCTTAGTGATGCAATTTACAGCTTGTCGATCAGTGTAGAATTGACTGCAAACAAACATTCCACTTTTATGAGAAATTCATCAATTTCTCAAGGAATCGAACAATTCCATATTTTTCACCAAATTCAATCTTGCAAATTCCTATGTTCTTCTCTTAATGCTCTCAACAACTCCCTTTTTCAAAGCCAATGGGATTTACATTCGTTAAACTCTACTCTTAGACACCACTTCAATAGCTTAAGTTAGCCTTACCAACACATTGAATTTTTTACTAAATTCAATTACATAGCATCCGAACTGCACCTCACCAGGGCTTTGATACCATTGACAGGATCTAACAGAGATTCAGTTATGCTACTAAACACCATAAGCTATCGAGCACACACATGCTAATAAAAAAGACACAATATTTCTCTTTTTTCTATTACTTCTATATACATGGAGTTCATTTCTTATTGGGGCAGTTCTACATGGCAAGGCTGCCTTTGGCGGGACCAAGTTCTGACACCTATGCCAATATGCGCGCAATGTGCATGACCATACTGAAATCATGAAAAGTACGTGTCTACATTGTTAGAAAAGAAAGTACTATAATGACGAATTTCAACCGTCATAGTAAACCTAAGCTTTTAATTCTAACAACATTCACGTCCCACTAAGTAGGGAAACCATAGGTGTTGACTCGCTTCCTATTTAAATATGTCTCATTTAAACATGGCCATTGTTTCCTTATTAGATATAAGAATCTATTAGGTACCACTCCCCTTTCATATATGGCTCAACTTGCCCTTCATTCTCAATGAGTGTTATCATGGTCACTTTCAAAGGTCACTCACGAATGTCAATGTCCTTAACTTTGACTTGACTCACAAAATCCCCTTGACTACTTGAACATAGTCTAGTCAAGGCTAGAATCACTAGTTTATATGCATCTCTAGTGAGTAATGACAAGTCAAATGTTTCTCTTATAGAAAAGTAGGAAAAGTAAGTAAAGTCTAGTTGAACTCACTAGATATAGTGTCGTGATTGAAAGAAGAGAGGCCCTTGCAAAATATTTGACCTTCAGAAGTCAAAACTTGAGTGTGTCCCATGTCATACTCGACTTGGATGATCATAGTGGCTTACACTTATTATTTATGGCCAAGGAGATTTGGCAGCTAATGGGCACATAGATGTTTCTATTCCATGAGTTGACCAAGTTCAAGCATGGGTCTCCATTGCTATAGGTAACACTCATACCAACTCAACGATGGCGATCGAAATTTTTCACACTACTAGGCAACATAAAAGATTTGACGACATAAAGAAGCCATGAAAAAGATATAGGTTGACTTGCCTTCAATCTTAGGTGGAGAGATTGTTCAATCTCTAGCATGAATGAGTCTAAATGTGACCATGACTTGGAGGCTAGCCAATTCTCCTAGGGCCTACATTGGCCACAAAACATGAGAACAACATATCCAACTAGGACTAAGATTACAATCATGGGCCTTCCCTTAATTCAAGGTTGGTGAAGACTCTTTAGATGCTAGAAGGGCGTTATTTAGCCACATAGCCATGTCACCCTTAGATGAGGGCAAAATTGAGACAAATATGCAATGTAGATTAAAAATACAAAACCTAGTTGGAATTTCTACTAGTTTCAAAGTTAGCAACTTTTGTATCTGAAAAATGCACTTTGTTTTGTTGTAACTTTCATATATACAAGTTATACAAGCATTTTGTTGTTATTGTTGAAGTTTTGTAGGTTTCTTATGAGGTTGGCTTGAACATTTATGCCTTTGCAACAATAGTGGGAAGCTATTGTGATAATTCTTTGAAAAGCTTACGTCTCTTATGGGTGAGTTTGAACTCAAAAATGTGTTTTCTATTGTATACTTACAAATTGCAAGATTGACTTCTTTTCATTTGAATCAATAGTGGGAAGCTATGATGATGATTCCTTGAAAGCCAATGTGTCTTCGGTTGGAGTTAAGAAATGTGTTTTCTATTGTATGACTTAAAATTGAAACACATAATTCTTTCCATTTCCCCCCCAATGTGTGGAACTATTTGAGAGCTTTCAGGTCACCTTGTCTAGACAGACACTACTGGAGAGCTTTCAAATCACCTCATTTGTCTAGATAGACAGCTATTGGAGATCTTTCAAATCACCTTGTGTAGATCCAGTACTATTGGAGTCAAATCACCTCGTTTAAGAGGAGTGGAAGTTTAAGAGCAATATTGGAACTACCCAAGTTGTTTAAGAGAAGCGGATGTGTAAGAGCATTGGAAGACATAGTATGATGCTCTCAAAACATGCACTAGTCATAAAACATATTGTTTGGACTTTGGTCTCATGTTCATATGCCATGGATGCATGGTGTGGTGGTGAGTGGCATATATGGTGTGTGTGTGTGGAGGCGAAAGAGAGAGAAAGAAAGAGAGAGGATGCGTGTTTGGTTGAGAGTTGGAAGTGATCACGAGGAAGATGCGTGAGCCTTGAGTGGTGGCGGGGGCGGCTGGTGGACGACGAGCCCCCAATCCCCGCCCCCCCCCCCCCCCCCCCCCCCCCCCCCCGCGCCACACACACACACATATTTTAAAGCTGGAGAAAGCGAGCTCATGACAACCAGCAGTCTACGGATCAGCCAGCATCAGAAGTTAGAACTAGTATAGAAGCCCTTGGTTTTGCTTATTCTTATTCTTCTTCCTCTTCCTCTTCTTCTCTGCAGCTTCTTTTTCCCTGCCAACAAACAAAGCTGCTTCTGCTGCTGCTGCTGTAGGCACAGAGCCAGCAGCCCAGACAGAGGTAGCTTCTAGTCTTCTGTGGGTGGTCCATATCTCAGCAGAATCTCAGCAAGAGATAGAGAGAGAGGAGGTGGGGGTGGGGGAGCTGTGTGAAGTGGACGAGAGCGACAGACTAGAGGAAGGAGCAGAAGATATATTGTAAAGCTGAGCTTATGCTTTTAGCGTGTGATTCATCCTTCACTATGATGATCTGAGTTACAACCAGCTTTGAGAGAGATGGGAGAAGTGGATGAATGTGCATGGTCGGTGGAAAGTTGGGGGTTGCAGGAAAGGGTAAAGATCCAAACGACACGTTGAGCTTTGAGAGCCATTCCCAGAAAAGAAAAAAAGCTTGTTGGGTTCGTGGGATTGGCTCTTTGGAACAAGAGCACCTTACACAAGCACATAATTCCTCACAAGTGATACGTCCACAACTTATAGCCTAACAAAAGACACAAAATTTAAGCCTGTCACGAAGAATGACGGCTCCATGATAGCTATCAGCTGCTGCATGTTGAGTAGCTTTTTCCTTTGCGGACCAACTCATGCTTAAGCCCAGATCAATTGCAGTATAAGCAACTCTTAGTGGCCGGGTGGAGAGAGAGAGAGAGAGAGAGAGAGAGAGAGAGAGAGAGAGAGAGAGAGAGAGAGAGAGAGAGAGAGAGAGAGAGAGATCAGATAATTGGGTAGCTCAGATTCTCTGTCAGCATCCGGTTAGAGAGTGAATTCAAGAGCTCAATGCAAGTGACATCAAAATATCTCTATAGCCGGTAAAGATGTGTATGCTTAGTGTTTGTCCTTGTGGAGCGGATATTTCTGTCGCCTGCGATCTTAGGTATGGAGCGGGTTCTGTCATGCATCTAGAAAAGAACAGTATTGAGGACCAGACTCTAATCAATATACCTGAGGTTCGGCCTGATAATCGTGAGGCTGGAGAAACAATCAAGGTGGTTTGTGGCATCGAGCTTGATCTTAAAAGATGGCCAACTCTAATTGAGGTCGGTACAAATTAGATAGCGCTTCAATTCTTGCGCGCCTAACTGTTTTTGAGATGAGAGCGATTTTGTATAAACTGAAAAGACTCAACATAATCCATGCATCAGTGAAGATTCCAAACTGTGGAAGTTGCTCACTGAGAGCAGGATTTAAATCTAAAGCTTAAAAGAATGCCAAGGACAATAATTCACATACGTGAAAAATTACAGTTAAACACCCTCTTAATGCATGGTTTATTCAACGTCTGCCTTAAACTACTCTGCATTCAACAGTCATCTTTATTAACAATTTGATGTATATATTATGCAGGTAATAGAGGAGTTGCAGCAGATGAGCAGCATAGCAGGGCCTATGGTGATGATGGGCCTGCTCCTTTATGCGAGAAACATAACATCCATGCTCTTCCTAGGTCGCCTGGGAGAGTTAGAATTGGCTGGGGGATCATTGTCAATTGGTTTCGCAAATATAACTGGATATTCTGTGCTTTCCGGATTGGCGATGGGTATGGAGCCTATTTGTGGGCAAGCTTATGGAGCGAAGAGGTGGCATTTGATAGGACTTTCACTGCAGCGAATGATCCTGATTCTTCTGTGTGCCTGTATTCCTATCGGATTTCTTTGGCTAAACACTCAAAGGGTACTTCTGTGGTGCGGGCAAGACAAAGACATCACAGCTATGGCTGGCGCATACATTCTCTTCTGCATTCCAGACCTCCTTGCTCAGGCAATCCTGAACCCTTTAAAAATTTACCTTCGCACACAGGGCATTACGGCACCCCTCACATGGTGCACTGCGTTAGCAGTTATATTTCACTTACCAATAAACTTGTTTTTGGTTTTTTATTTAAAGATGGGAGTTGAAGGTGTTGCTTTGGGAGCTGCATGGACAAACTTCAATCTTTGTTCTTTTCCTGGTTGGTTATTTGTGGATTTCTGGGGAACCCGAAAAGAGTTGGGGAGGCTGGTCTTTAGATTGTTTGAAGGAGTGAAGCCTTTACTCAGTCTTGCCATTCCAAGCTGTGTTTTCAGTGTGTTTAGAGTGGTGGTGGTATGAATTTATGATCATTTTGTCAGGGCTGTTAAGCAATCCAAAGGCAGCAGTTGCAACATGGGCATCTTAATCCAAACAACATCCCCTAGTTTACATTTTCCCGTCATCACTGAGCCTCGCTGTGTCTACCCGAGTAGGCAATGAGCTGGGTGCTAACAGGGCCAGCCAAGGCCAGATTTGCCTCGCTTGTTGCCCTTGTATGCGCAACTGCAACTTGGACTATTTGCAATGACATTTACCACAACAATGAGAAACGGG